>OVAF01001630.1:0-20408 GCA_900406245.1 Odontarrhena argentea | reverse complement strand
TTCGGTCTGTTTGAATACGTTCATATTAAACCACCGAGCTAGAGACACATCCACAATGACTACTAACTACAACTACTTTTTTTTTATTCTCATTAATTGTTTATACCATTTAATAAAGTTCCCTTTATTTGTCATCATCAGTAAATATTAAATAATATGTTAAATTAATATCCGGTGTGAACAAAATAAACAATAATTTAATATCCAATCAGTGGGTGAGATATTATCTCTGATATAATTTTCCATAAAAAGTAAAGTAAAATTTGTCAATGGTGAGATAACTTTATAAAGTCCTTCTAAATCATATTTCAATTTTGAACAAATTTTCTGCTTCACCTTATTTATGTATATTGTTGACAAACAAATAATAATTTCCAGTTATTAACTCATTTTCCATAGGAAAAAATAATAATTTTAATTCAGCAAAAGAAATTAAGTGAGCGTTGACGGAGGCGGCTTTGTGTTAGAAACTAGAAAGATTACATATATACACAGAAGCATATATACAATTATTATATATATATATATATATGTTTACAACATCTGTGTCGATGCAGTGTTTCTTCGGTCAAATGATACCAATCTGGAACACAAAGATAAATTTATAAATTCCAATCTGCTTTTACCTTTTGCGTATACCTCTCTCCATCTCTATACCACCATTTAAAGTCTCTGAAGCTGATTTTGGATCATCATCATCATCACTTGCTCTGAATTCTTCCAAGGTAAAGCTTTGATTTTTCTTTATGGGTTTCTTCTTCTCTTTCGATTCAGCTTAAATTCTTTGAATTTGACATCAGATCGTTGTTTTTTTCTTCTTTGATTCTCACAGTGGTTTTTTTTGGTGAAATTGGGTTTTCTTCGAGCTGTTGAAGTTGTGATGAATTTGACTGTGAATTGTTGATTCTTCTGTTGTGAAAGAATCATGGGTTGTATAATCTCTAAGCAGAAGAAGTCTCCTAAGAGAAGAAACCAATCGAGGAAAGAATCATCGGAGAAGCGTTCTTCGAGGTTATTCTCGTCAAGGATTGATGATTCGAGTCAGACTAAAGATGAGCAAGATAGATCGAATTGTGTAGATGCTAAAGTTAGGTTGATTGAATCTGAGAGGTTTGGTTCCAGTAGGTTTTCTGATCATCAGAGTGAGAAACATTATCCCGAGATTTCCCAGATTGGTGATACTGATGATGAAGATGAAGATGATGCACAATCTGAGGTATTGAAGAGAGAGCCTAGTGTTGTTAAGCATCCTGGTTTCGAAACCGGGGCAAAGGAGGCTGAGATTAAGCAATTAGCAGCTGGATGGCCTTCTTGGTTGGTTTCTGTGGCTGGTGAGGCACTTGTGGATTGGACTCCACGACGTGCTAGTACTTTTGAGAAGTTGGAGAAAGTAAGTTTTTTTCTTGCTTTTCTATCTGGATTATGTAAATTGATTTGATAAAGTTTGTTTGATGAATGTTTCTTTTGTGGATGTAGATTGGTCAAGGTACATATAGCAGTGTATACAGGGCACGTGATCTTCTTAATAACAAGATTGTTGCGCTGAAAAGAGTCCGGTTTGATCTTAGCGATATGGAAAGTGTTAAGTTCATGGCGAGAGAGATTATAGTAATGCGACGGCTTGATCATCCCAATGTGCTTAAGTTAGAAGGGTTGATCACTGCCTCTGTTTCATCTTCTCTTTACTTGGTTTTCGAGTATATGGATCATGATCTTGTCGGACTTGCTTCAATTCCCGGTATCAAGTTTTCAGAGCCTCAGGTACTGCTGCGCTTTTACATGCTCGTTACCTCTTTCCTCAGTAAATCAAACTTGTGTTGATATCAGGTTTTCTTTTTTTTCTGTTGCTTAGGTTAAATGTTACATGCACCAACTTCTAAGTGGGCTTCATCATTGTCACAGTCGAGGTGTTTTACATCGTGATATCAAGGGCTCAAATCTACTTATTGACAGTAATGGAATCTTGAAGATAGCAGATTTCGGGTTAGCTACATTTTTTGACCCAGAGAAGTGTATTCCATTGACTAGCCGTGTTGTGACTCTTTGGTATCGACCCCCAGAGCTTCTGCTTGGAGCTTGTAACTATGGTGTTGGGGTTGATTTGTGGAGCACAGGCTGTATCTTAGGCGAACTATATTCTGGGAAACCGATCCTGCCAGGAAAGACCGAGGTATATACACTCTTGATTCCATCTGACTCATCCTCTCGTAAGCTAAAAATGCTATGTGGATTTGATATTTTCTAGGTAGAACAACTGCATAAAATATTCAAGCTATGTGGTTCACCAACAGAAGACTACTGGAGGAAACTTAAGCTACCACCTTCAGCTGCTTTTAGACCCGCGCTTCCTTATGGACGTCGTGTTGGAGAGATGTTTAAGGATTTGCCGGTGAATGTTCTTTCGCTTTTGGATACTTTACTCTCAGTAGATCCGGATCGGAGAGGCTCTGCAGCTAGAGCTCTTGAGAGTGAGGTGCGAGTTTTAACTTATGTTTGATATTATATTTTATTATGCAATTATTCAAGCATTGTGATTGATAACACCAATTTCTTGTGGAACAGTATTTCAGAACGGAGCCATTTGCTTGTGATCCATCTTCTCTACCAAAATATCCTCCCAGCAAAGAGATTGATGCAAAACTTCGAGATGATGCGAAAAGGCAAAGAACCAACCCGGAGAAGAATGAAAGACAAGACTCTCAGACAGGACGGTCTCATGAAAGAAAACTTATCCCACCAGTTAAGGCTAATCAATCACTCACTACTGCCATGGAGGTAACAGAAAGGCTGGATCTGCTATGGTTTGGTGTTCCCTGTGATCCATCAGAATCTTAACTTTAAAAAAACTTGTTGGCCAATACAGAATCCTTATCTTAGAAGCTGTGTACCGGGTAATTCCGCAAGACAAATGCAGTGTACAAAGGACATAAATAGCAACAACAATCAAATGAGTGGAAGAGTCTCTCACTCGGGTCCAATGCTGAACAACAAGAATCACAGTCGGTTAACACACGTGAAGGATAATGCAGCCCCTAGATTACCTTCATACAGATCGAACTCAGCAGCACAAAGCAACCATATTACTCCCAAAGCACATGTAGACACAATTGGCACATCTCAACAGAGGGCGGAATTGCGAGCATTCAACAGAGCTGACACCATGGGTAACAGCAAGAGGCAAATCAAAATCCCAAATGACCCATCTTGGGTAAGTGATCTCAGAGATTCTTTTTCCCTCCCTTTGCAGACAAGAAACTGTCTTTTTACGTACATTGTGATTGCATTCATACAGTATGATTCTGGGGATAACAAAATGTACATGTCGGGTCCATTGCTGGCTCAGCCAAGTAAAGTGGATCAGATGCTGGAAGAACACGACAGGCAGCTCCAGGAATTCACCAGACAGAAAGCTAAACAGTCCAGAAACTGAATCTCCCCATGTCTGAATGCTTTGCCTACGTGACCTGGGGAGATAAAAAGAGTTGGGGTCTGAGGACACACACAGAGAACCAGTTAAGTCTTGGAGTAAAAAAACTCATTACATCAAGAAGAGAGTCTGTGATGATCTTATCTGGTTCTTAGATTTTTGAAAGTTTGTAATAGAGATTGTTGGCTTATAAGAAGTCTAGCTCTGTGATTATAGATGTGCATAACATTTTTATACAGACTCCAATCGTAAGAGTTTGAGTTTGATCTTTGTATGTATACGTGTATGTACATTTTCTTAATATATTATATACAGATGTGTACATACATTCCTATTTTTGATCCGTTTCTTACAATTGTTTATAGATCTTTGGAAATGCAGAAATCTTCCTTCATTCCTCTAGTCCAACTCATTTTTCATAAGAAAAAAAGATTAATAAATGTGGAGAATCATCATGTTTTGTTAAGGTTTAGAAAGAATATATATCATGTGGAGAATGAGATTAACAAATCTTTCACATACACAGTGAACTGTGTCAGAAGGTGTCCTAAGATTTTTTCTAATAATATGTTATCTTTCACACAAAAAATAAATTCATACTCAACCAAACACCTATAAATAAGAATCGAATGTAGCCAGTTGAAAAAATTATGGATCAGTTAAATCTAAAGAGTCATCACACATCATCGACAACTTTCATCTCATTCTCCAGTCCTTGAAGACCATGGTACATAATGACACGGAACTAAAGCTAGAAGAGCAGAAACGAGATGAAATAATGACCCAAGCTATAAATTGTTTACCTGCTAAAATATCACAGAAAGCCGTCTTAGCTCAGTGGTAGAGCGCGTGACTTTTAATCCCGTGGTCGAGGGTTCGATCCCCTCAGACGGCGCAGTTGATTGTATTTTCCTTTTTCACTTACAACTCTACCTTCCAGTACAAATCAGCTTACGACACGAATTTAAGCCCGACATGTACTTACGAGGTACTCCCTTTTAGTCTAACTGTCCCTTAAATTTACAAATCAGCATTTAGTTGTTGTTATTTTTTTCCACGACCCGCTATTATTGGGACAAAATCGAAATCGACCGTCCTATGTTTCATTATATCAACCAACACCCCCCAATCGTCCCTTTTGGTTTTTTTCGGGTCCTAATACAATAAATGATTTCGGCTATAACAAAGTGCATTTTATTTTTTGGCCAACGAATTCAAACTATTTAATCAGAGGCAACTTAAACTTTATTTTATACACTTTTCGGTCAAATTTGCAAATTGTCTATATCATTAACGCTTTAGGCAGCAGCTAAGAGAACAGGAAACTTAATTCATGATTTTTAGTTTAATAAAAAATAATTGGGGGATTTGCAAAAATACCACTTCTCAACAACCACTTTTCAAAATATACCACTTTTTCACTCATTTATGATATATTTTTTAAAATATACCTATTTGAAGTAAAATTACAATTTTAAATATTTTAAAATGTTTTGTAATATTTTATAGGATTTTAGGGTTTATGATCCAGGGTTTAGGGTTAAAACCCTAAACCCTAAAATCATAAACCCTAAAAATCATTTTGACCCTACCTAAACCCTAAAATCATAAACCCTAAAAATCGTTTTGACCCTAAAAACCCCCAAATATAAACCCTAAAATCTTAAATCTTAAACCCAAATATTTATTAAACACCAAACCTTAATCCTACAAAGTTTCAACTCCAAATTCTAAATCCTAAAACCCTAAACCAACACTAAATCATAAAAGTGGTACATTTGAAAGAAAAAATAGTGGTAGATTTGAAAAGTGTAACTTAAAAGGTGGTATTTGTGTCAATTTCTCAAATAATTAAGAGGAAACTACAAATGTTGGTTATTTTTGGGTGTTTTATTACTAATTTGAACTTCCACATGACTTTGAATAAGTTTTAACTAAATGTGTAGCTTCTGAGCCAAAGCATGGTTAGAAATGGCGTCATTTCCAAAGCCGTGGAGAATTCTCACCAACCTATTGAAGTCATCTTGAAGAGCGTTGCAATTGCATTAAGCAAGGAAGAGAAATGCTACTTGAGAGTAACAAGTACCTTAGGCTAATTGGTAAAACATGTATAACCAATTTTAGGAGTTGATCTCGTGTTCCATACCCTAAACTCCTTATAAACCCCAAATCTTCAAAAAAGTAATATTCTTTATCTTATGTGTAATACCTCTGGTTCTTTCTTTATCTTATTTGTTACATGTCTTCTATGTTATCCGGTTTGTATCCATTTTTTAACAAAAGATGTTAATAATTTTCAAAGTGGGAAAAAATTATTATAATTCTATTAAATGTGGGTAACAACCCAAATTATATATATATATATATATATATATATATATATATATATATTTTAACCAACCGTCTCATTACTCATTTGTTACTTAATTTATTACCCAATTTGTAAATAACTAAGCCCACATTTTATATTACTAATACTCAATAAATAAATAATATATAAACTCCATTATCAACAATTCAACACAGTAAAAACTCTATAGATGAATTTTCATTCAAGTAGATTACAAGCTTTTAGTTTTGAAGTTTATTATTTTATATTTTTTAAAACACAGTATAAGCTCTATAGATGAATACTCGACAAATCAATACCTCGATAAATTAATAATTCCAACATCATTTATTTATAGAAATACTACTATGTATGCTATGGATAATAGATTCTCTAATATTACTGCAGATAGATCGATTATTTTACTTAGAAACTATTATTTTGAAAGTAAATATTCAAAATGGTCATCGTAATTCTTGTTTTGTAATTCAAGATATTATTTTCTATGAATAAAGTAGTACTGGGATATTTGTTTTCCATTACCCGTAAACCTCGAATGGGATCAACAATTCAAAGAAGATTTGAGGTAACCATGTCCAGCACTAGAGCAGATTGAAACGCAGCTAAATCAATCAACTTATATTTCAGCATTTGTTTGGCGTTTCACTAGAGTAAAGAATCTGACCAACGAGTTCCAAACATTTAATCAAAGACTATACAAAACTCACTCAACCAAATGATATCTAACGCATAGGAAACTTCATTTATGTTTTGTTTTGAGTTCACAATTCAAACAATATAATTTGTAGGATATTAATAAAATAGAGATATGTAAAAATTAAAAAAAAAAGGACTAAAAATTTCTCTTACTTTTTTGTTCGACCGATTTCTTTCTTCTTTTCGTCTCTCTCTGTATCGGCACCGAACCAAAAACACAAACGCAGCACAAGCAAGAGAGCCAGAGAGACGTAGAGAGAGAGAGAGAGAGCGAAATAAAGGTTGAAACTTTTTTGGTATCTCCGCGAGAGCTTGTGCAATCTACAATGTCTGTGAACGAGAGCTTCTCGGCCGCTGAGATTCCCGATGTGGAAAAGGTACAAGACCAACGACTCGACCGATTTGACCCGGAAGCTGAAGAGCACGAAGCAGAGGATCTACAAGGGAAGGATGAGAAGAAAGACGAAGGAGACGATGTGGAAGAAGAAGAAGAAGAAGTGAAGCGCGACGAAGCGGAGGAGGGAGAAGAAGAAGAGAAGGAAGATGCTGCTGATGAAGACGATGCAGAGGAGGATGAAGAAGAGAAGGAAGAGGAAGAGGAGGAAGAAGAAGAAGAAGAAGAAGAAGAAGAAGAAGAAGGTAAAGGATGTTGCTTTGTTTGCTACTCGTGGAAAACGCATATCGCGCTTATACGTGAGTGTGAGTGTCTGTGTTTGTTTCATGTGATCGATTTGGGTCTTCTCTTTTTCAGATTCTAAGGAAAAGAGTCCGTCTTCCGAATCAGGAGAGCAACCAGAGTACGATTCTCTCTTCTTCACTCTCTCTAGATGTGTTTTTGCTGCGATGGGTTTTCGATGATTTGTCATTTTGCTTGCACATTCAATCTCTTGGGTTGACTGTTCTGTTTGATGGGTCTGATGTTGAACCAGAGTTTTTCACTGACATGTTAACATTTCTCTGCTTGATTTAGCGATTTGATGATGCCTCGTCTACTGCTTGCATGTTGTAATTCAACCGCTAAACTATTTAAGCTCTTGTGGTTTAACATTGTGATGTTTCTAGCTTGATGTACTGCAGCCATTGCGGAGTTTGATCTTGAATATGGATTTACCTTCCATCTAACTCTAATTGCTCACTAGTGTCCTTTTGAGTTTCTGTCAGTGTATAATTTTTAAGTTCCAGTTGAAATCAGCTTTGTCTTGAGACTGTCCACAGTAGAATAAAGAAGCTGGATGATCTCTGCTGTTTAATTATTTCTGGATTTCTTATGCAGATTTATGGAAATTGATCTAGCGGAAATCCGTAAGGACGTGCAGTGTCCGATATGCTTAGGTACTTGATTTCTCCCTAGTGTCGCTAATTTAGTTAAGTCACTTTTTTTAATCTTAATTACAGCATCCTTATTGTGAATGGAATTTAGTTTGAAGCTCCTAAGTCCTAAGTTGTTGCTTTCTTCAACCTGCATAAAATTCTCGTGTCTTTTCGAATCATCTTCTTGTGGATATTGTGCAGAGAATATGTTTAAACTTGTCTTTGTTAAAGGGAAATGGTTTGGCCGACATTTTCACATTGCCAACTTTCGCATAATCCGGCTGATACAAGTTTGAAGCTCCATTAGTACAGTATGCTAATACAAGTTTGAAGCTCCATTAGTACACTGTGCTAATACAAGTTTCTTGTTTTACTTTCTCCAGGAATTATAAGGAAAACAAGGACTGTGATGGAATGCCTGCACCGGTTCTGCCGAGAATGTATTGATAAGTCAATGAGATTGGGGTATGCCTTCAGATTTTTTCGCTCTTATCGATGTTGTTTTGGTTTTCATTCTTCCTTCAATTTTATGCCACTTTCCAGTTGCATATTCATCATTCTTTTGAGAGTTGGGAGTCATTAGCATTATCGTAGTTCTGAGTTTATTATATTGCTATTGCAGGAACAACGAGTGTCCTGCGTGTAGGAAACATTGTGCAAGTCGGCGTTCTTTAAGAGACGACCCAAAATTTGATGCTCTTATTGCAACTTTATACACCAATATTGATAGCTATGAGAAAGAGGCAAGGCATATACATTTATTATATATTTTTTGGTTATCTCTGAAAGATTATTGCTCTTAAATGCACTTTACTTTTTGATCAGGAAATGGCTTTTCACGAAGATGAGAAGGCTCGTAATAAGCAGGTCTGATACCCGATGCAATCTGTGCTATGGATGATGTTATTATTTACCTTTTATGACTGATACCATAGCTATTCTTTTTGAGTATATTTCCTTACCTTGTTATGGCTGCTCTGTAGATTCAAGCATCTATAGCTGAAATATCTCAAAGACAATCTGAGGCCCTTGTGAAAAGACGATCGTTGGGTAAAGAGGCAACAGTCTTAATGAGATCACAGCGCCTTGCCAGTGGCTCTAGAAGGAGAAGGAATTCCAGAAACATGGAACAACACAATGCATCAGAAGCTCATGACGATGATAATAATGATGATAATAACAACGGAGGAGACAAAGATTCGTCTTCAGATGAGCGTGGTGCAGAAGTCCGGCAGAGAAAACGAAGAAAGCGGTCTACAAGTCGTTCAGCACAACACCCTTCTTCTTCAGGTGCAAACAACAACAATGGTAACTGCACAAATAATGACACTGAAGTGTATAGAGACAGCAAAGGAATATCTACTGGACTAGTGTGGAATCCGGAGATACTTGCTTGGGGAAGAGGCGGTACAAGGAGTAACACTAGACACGGGAACAATACCCCAGGAAGTAGTAGTAAGAGTGTGAGGAATGCTCGCGTGAATAGACTTGTGGAATATCTACGCAGCAGCGTAGATGGAAACAGTGTTGAGGTATCAAAGAAAAGAAGAGATGATGCTCTTTTACTTAATGAGCTCTGATTCGGATTGCAGTTATCTTCGATTTTAATCAAACTTTCTCTCTGCAGCTGGATATTCACCTCAGACTTGTCCCCCTGGATACAGAATGTATACCAGAATTACAGCAGCCATATCTCTGTTGCCGACCCACTTTGCTTGTAAAGCAGCTCCGTGAAGTAAGTCCTCAACTGTCTCCCTAGCCCTCTTAACATCAGAATTGCCACAGTGGAAAGTGGAAGAGTCTTCAACAGATTTCATATAAAGAAGCTTTGTAACATATCGATGCGAATGCTTTTCAATGTGATTGAATAACACAAAATGATTTTCAACATCACCCATGCTAATATAATAGTGTTCTTTCAATGTTGGACAGTTTGTGGCACTTCAAATACATTTGAAGACTGAAGAGGTTGAATTGTTGGTAACTAGAGGAGGAGGAAAGGATAAAGAGACAGAGAATCTTCCTGTAGTGACTTCAGCTTCAGCACCAGCATTCAAAGACGAGATGCAAAGTCTGGAAGACGATGATGAAACACTATCAAGGCTCAAAGTCGATTCCATTTCAAGCCATGAACAACATTTGGTAATGTCATCATAATAACAGTTTTGTTCTATTAATATTATAGTTTAAGCATAATTCAACTTTCTGAATTTTTTCCTTATTTGGCTTTTCTTCTTTAGATCATAGCTTACCGGCAGAAGCAAACCGAGTAAGAAAATTTGGAGCCTGAAGGACATGCTGCAAACAGCGTATATATAGTTATATAAAGACGTCAGGGCTTGTTTATCCGTTTGCTAATTCTATATTTTAGTTGGTTAAATTCTATATGTGGAGTTTTACATTTGTGGTAGACTTTTTTTCTTGCTCATTGTAGACGTTGCTTAGTATTTATGAATTATGTTTTTATAAGGAAAACTTTATCTTTTTTACTATAAGTATCTGTGAAGTCCCAAAATACGCAGGAACATTTACTACTGGTTCATTTCAACAACGGAGAAGGAGCAGTTGCTGCGTTTGAAGCGTTCTTGGACAGTAAAATCTGCTGGTGTTTTGGCTAATTTCTTCTGTAAAACCTACCTCATGAGAGTAGAAGAAGAAGCCATCATTGTTCTCCTCTCGAATCCTCTGATTACTTTAAGCATCGGTGGCTTTGGTTTTGTCGTCTCTTTGTTCAACCTGTGTTTAATGGGTATGGGGGTTCATATTCTTAACACAGTGTAGGTGAAAACAAGAGAAGAAAAGGCACCAACTTCTGATCGGAACTTACTTCTGAATTCTGACCCTGATATTCTCTTGCTGCTTATGTACCACTTCCATCATAAACTTCTGCTATTTCATAGCACCTCGTTGCTGGATTTAATTGTATAATCCACATATTAGAGATCCTTTGGATTTGTTCATCATACTGCGTACTTCTTATTTGAGAAGAAAAAGGTTTGGTGTAGTTCTACTTTGTAGTGGCTTTTCTTGGCAAAATTCAAAGTTCAAAGAGAGCTGCCAAAAAAATGAGATGTTGAAGACACAAATTTCAAAGAAGCACAAGTTAGGACTAGTCAAAGTAGCTTGTAAAATAGATCAAGAAGAGAATTAGGTTGTGGAATTCTCTCATGTTTACCTTTTTGTTTAAAGGTCTTGCCTTGAATATGAACACCTTCTCGAGTTCGATCTTGTTTGATTTCGGGAGTAGTTGTTACCTTTGTAGGACGAGCTCTCAGCATTGTTTGAAGCAAAGGGCTTTTCGGTTCGGTGATATGAGGCCTCCAATCATTATGCTGTGTCAGGAAAGGAACAAAATCTGTATCCCCTAGGCGGGGTGCTTCTTGGTGGTGGAGGCAAAGCTAGAGCAGCCAAAATCTATTTCAAATGGTAAGGAAGCGCATTGCAAGTTTTCACTCTTGTCATTTCTGTGTAGATGTGCTGTTTCTTGCAAAGTAATTACTATAGAGACTGAAAGCCACACATTACCTTGTCATTCAAAGGTCTCACTTAAAACTTGGGCATTTCTGCCAACATCTCTTCCTGAAGCCTAGAAGTGGTTTAAGTCTCACAGGACGAATTCACTGAGACGTCACAAAACTCTGGTTCCTCCGGCCTTGTCAGTGTCATCGTCATTGGTTCTGGACAAGGAAAAGCAGTTCAGTCCTGAAATTTTAAATTTGAAGAAATTCCAAGAGAAAAGGAAATGACGAGAGAGAGAGTATAGCATGCTCCAAGATGGAGGTGGAGCCAATATTACTTATCAGGAGTATTTTTACTCTCTAGTGTATTGTATACTTGTGAATGTTAAGAGTATAGATTTTGCAGCGGCCAATTTATTTTTTCTTCTTTTCTTCAATAAAATTTGGATTCGAGATCAATCTCAAAATTGGATTCTCTGAATGGAAAAAGGAAACAAAATGCACCACAAGGAGTGGAGCTTAAGGTTGATTCGATCTATGCTTTGCTTTTGCTGCATTCCAACTGGAGTTTTGCTCCTTCGTTTGCTCACTTAACGGTTATGTTGGCGCTCCGAGTCTGGATCACTTTTGAAATGCTGTCGTTTTTTTTTTTTTAACATCTATCTTAATATATATATAAACCATTGTTACATATAGAACACATAATATAAGAAAATTACAATTACTAACATAAACAGTTACTTGAAATGACGACAAATCACACATCATCGTCTTCACCGATATCCAATATCTTCGAGTAAACTCTTTAAATCCCGATTGTCCAACTTGTATCATCTTGACCAAACCCTGTAGAAGATCATGATATATTTTCCGAATTCGAACCCAATGTATTGATTCCTTCGAAAAACTTGAAATTTGGAGTTAGCAAACACTTGACTTCACACTTCGTCGGTTGTTATTATAACATCTAAAAAAGCTTTAATATGATTGATTGAATATGCCATTAAGCAGACTACTCACAAGATTTTTTTAATAGGTTTAAAAAGGTGGTGTTGTTTCAACGGTTCAACTGAAATTTGTTTATTAAGATCGTATTACAAAAAAGAAAAAAAATTACTCTTCGAATATAAAAATTACTAATCGACCACCACTTAATATGATATGATATTTTCAATTATTGTATTTGATATATACGACTTTTCTTGAATCTTTTGTTTGTGGTGTATATCTGTTATTATTTGAATCCTACATTTTAGTGTTTTACATATGATGGTAAACAAAATAAAATTCTAGAGTAAGGAGAGTTCTTTTATTATTTCTTGTTTATATGTATTACAAATCAAAATCATTTAATTTAGATAACTATGTTAAATTGTACTTAACGATATTGAAAAACATAACGATTTAAAAGATTAATGTCAAGATTGGCCATTATCCTTTGGAGACTTTCAGTTATATATTTTCAAGCTTAATACCGCATTGACTCTTAATCACGGATTTGAACCGAAAATTTGTTTATCTAATATATTTTGTGAATGAGCCTTTTCTTATGGGTTAAGAACTTTAGACTCATAATAATTTGATGTAATAACATATTATAGTCGTTTATATGTATAGTAGGACTGGTATTATTCTGAGCAAAAAAAATTTGTTCTTAATCTATTCTTTTAATAACCTAAATCTCGGTAATATCTTTTTAGTTTGACGATCGGCAGTCTTGCTATAAGAGATTTCTGTCATTTTAATTGGTTCGATCAGCATTAATTCTTTTCGTATCACTTCTTTCAAAACAATTTAAAATTTGGGAAGCTTTTGACTTAAGGTTTAGTACGAGTATCTAATCTTAGACTCAAGGTTTGGGCATGGATCCAGTCCCGAGTTACAATTCCTTGCAGTTTATGAATATGATTGTATTTACAATTTTATCTGCTTCTTTTCAGTAGAGGTTTGTCTTCTCAAAAAATTATTTTCCATCGATTTGGTTTGCAGGAATTTTTGCTATATCCACCGACTTTGTATTCGCTTTGTATTCCTGTGAGATTTACATATAAAAAATTTAGGTGACACAAAGAAAACATATATACACTTAATTTGACGATTAAGCATGTCTTAAGTTGAATGAAACCATTGATTCTAGTATACAAGTACTGTTCTCTTTTAGCTAGCTAGGTTCATTCGATTTGTATTGTTTTCCGTTGGTGTTACGTATACGACAACCTAACCATCAACAAAACCAACAAGTTCACGAAATAAACCTGATCTTAATACTAACACACTATATATATGAATATTCCTTCTTATACAATCAAAAGTTTCTTAACATTAATCTTAGAGTCTGTGTCTCATTCACATCAATTCAAAGTTTGAAAAATGGATAAACATACGACAAATTTAGTGATGCGTTCATTACTACTACTTCTCGTGATCTCCGACCACACTCATCTAATGGTTCGTGTTCACTCGTACGTACCATTTTGTACGTACACCTATGATTATATTTCTTATTGTCTCATGTTTCTCGTTGGATTTTACTACAAGCCCGATAAAAAATGTTGTGTCCATATCGCAAAACTCAATCTCATTGCGAAACATAGAAAAGAGAATCCAAGACTTATGTGTAATTGTATTGAGATGATGACGAGAGGTTATACACCTCCAATTTTGGCTGATAAGATCCAAGAGCTTCCTCTTCGTTGCAGAACACATCTCAGCTTCCCTATCTCCTCTAGCATGGATTGCTCCAAGTAAGTGTATATAAACATTAGTTTCTATTTTGAAGTAACAAACAAATTTCGATTTCTATTTGGTTTTCGTTTAAGATGAAATGGTTATATATATATTCAAATTTTTTTTTTTTTATATTCTCTATCTATTTTATTGAGATGATGTTTAAGGGAAGAAAATTTTGTTTCAATTTAGTTGGTTTTCTTCATTTCTATGCATTTTTTTTTTTTGTATTTTGCAGTATATATTTTTATTTGTGGATTACGTTAAATTCAAGCAATAAATAATGATTTAGAAAATATAAAAATATTTTTCCCTCCGTTTCAAAATAGTGTTATTACATACTTAATTTTTGTTTCATTTTAAAAGTCGTTTTCGTTTTTTAATATAAATTTTAGTTTTATGTCAAATTTAACGCACCAAAAAAAGTCAATTTTAATCGTAAAGTCTTATGAAGAATAAGAACAATAAAACTTTTCTTTTTAAGAGTATAAATGTTTAAGACAGTTTCTAAGACCATCTCCAATGCAAAATAGATTGTCTTCCCCAATATTTATAATATAAATTTAAGACCTCTAACAAGAGTGAGAGTACAAAAGGGTCTAGGAGAAGATCCTGAAGACACCAAATTCTTTTCAGAAGACACTCACCCTTCCATGTGTCCTTGTTCTATTAGTTACAACTTTTTTTATAATTTAAAATTTAATTTAAAAGAAAAACTGAAGACACCCTTAAAATATTTACAACCGGAGATGCTCTAACAGATATAAAATAGATTATAGGTATTTTAAAACGGAGAAAAATATATGAGTTATGAGTATTTTTAATATGTGAAGTTGTACTTTAAAAATCATCTAAAAAATAGGACATGGAGTTTATGTAACATTGTTTTTCAAAATTGTGAAATCAGCTAACCATCATTAATGTATCATGTGTTTGATGATTTTGATGCAGGGTTTAAGAGTAGAGGTTGAGTAGCCATATTTATTTTGGACGGCGCTATACAACATATATGAATTTTTGTTAATTAAGACCTAAGGAATATAGTCTCTATTTAATTAGTTAAGATGAGTACATTACAAACTTTTAGCAAGAGAGTCAGCGATCGAAAGAAAAAAAAACATCAAAACCAAAAAGAAATAAAGATGAAATGGTTTTGAAGTTCATAAAATATATTCTGTGAAACTCAATGTATGAGCTGATGGAGTTCATGAGAAGATAAATACAGATTGGGAGTAAAGATCGAGTTTGAGGATCTGTTTTGTTGGTGTTTGTATTTGATTTCGGTTTTTATTTGATTGATTTGGTTCAAACATTTCAATATTTTTGTGTTATGGTTTTAGATTTATAATGTACCAACCACAATAAAAATCTAGTCTGAATCGGTTGGTAAATTTTTTGAGTTTTTTTTGTTTACCAGTTTTCTAAGTTTTGATTTGGACATTTCGGTTCGGTAACTCATTTTAACTAATTAAAGAACAACTCATATATTTCACTGATTAAAGTAATTATACCCATTTAAAAAGTTAAGCAATAAAATCAGGGATTGGAATTCTGAATTCCATATATAGACGAAAAAGATTAGTCATAGCAAAAGACCATAGTTAAAGTTCGTTGTACCTGTAAACAGAAATTACATTCTTTCAGGAAACGAGTACATATGTACCGTTAAGGAAGAAGAATTAAACCAGAAGCAGTATATATGTTTCCATGCGAGCCAGAAACCAATAAAGAGCTAGACACTTGTTAACACGTCAAACCACGAAGATAATGCAATATATTAGTAAGTGTTATTATCAGCTACATGCATTTCTGTGCTCCAAAGTTTCCTCCAGAACTATCCCTGACATTACTTAATTGTTTTTTTAATGTATTGGTCTATCTAGAAGAAAAAAATTACAAGCTACAGTATTCGGAAACAATAATAAGTGCAAATATCTCTAGAGAACGCCACCTCCTGCCCAGTTGCATGAACCTCTCTTTATCTTCTCTTGCCACGAACTCATCTCTTTTGTCTTCTTGTTCATTCTACACATCATGCATCATGTCTTTTATAATATATTTTGTTCAACATATTCTTTGGACTTTGGTTAAAGTATAAAATCATAAATTATTCAGCCTCGAGTTTTGTCAAATCTTCCATAATTAAATTTAAACCTACTACTCGTGAAGTTGTGAGTATATATACGAGTCACACGTCAACACCCATAAAAGAAAGTGGAACACTAATTTTTTTCCCTTGGCATTATAAACCGTCTTATCTAATTTCCTGGTTGTTAATAACAAAATCTTCGTTTACACCATAATATAATGTTATACGTTTTGTTTATGGCCTTATTTATATTCTCTAACCATTCTATATTATATATATAACTATGCATATACACTAATTACCTATTTATATATATATATATATATATATATATAGACATTAAGGCATGTATCATTTTATCCCATCCAAAATCTCTCCCTCTCTCTAAACGCTAAAAACACTCGCTCTCATCTTGTGCCACGTAGACATGGACGTCGAACATGACAAGTCCGGCCACATCGGGCGACCAACGGTGGATATTCCACCGAGAAAGCTTCTCTCCTCCGTCAACTCTCCGACATCTCAAGATCATTGTTACGACTCTGACTCCGACGATCCGTACGCCGGAGACCATTTCCGGATGTACGAATTCAAGATCCGTCGGTGCACTCGTAGCCGTAGCCACGATTGGACCGACTGTCCTTTCTCTCACCCCGGAGAAAAGGCTCGTCGCCGTGACCCTCGCCGGTATCAATACACCGGCGATGTTTGCCCTGAGTTTCGCCACGGCGGCGATTGTAGCCGTGGCGATGAATGCGGGTTTGGTCACGGCGTTTTCGAGTGTTGGCTACACCCGAGTCGGTACCGTACCGAAGCTTGTAAAGATGGTAAGCATTGTAAGAGGAAAGTCTGTTTCTTCGCTCACTCTCCACGTCAGCTTAGAGTTCCTCCGCCCGAAGACGTCATCGGCGGTGGTGGTTCGCCGGCGACGGTGTTTAGTGGTAAGAATAACCAATGTTGTTTGTTTTGTAATTCCAACTCTCCCACGAGTACTCTCTTGGGTCTATCGCATTTTTCTCGATCACCGTCGTCGTCACCGCCTCTTTCTCCGGCTGATAAAGCCGCTGCGCTCTCTCGGCTGAGCCGTTGTCGATCTGCGGCGGCTGGATCGGTAGCTTACAAGGAAGTACTAAACGAGATGATAAGATCTTTAGATTCCTTTGGCCTCACGGAAGCTCTAGCAGCGGCTTCCTCATCATCTCCAGTCTCCATGCCGGTTTCCACGGCTGCGATGCTCGCTTCACAAAACGTAAACAACCATCACCACCACCGTCTTCCGCCTTGGCTTGATGTCGGAGACAGAGATCTCAAGTGTCTGCAATATGGTCTTTCGCCTTCTTCTCCAAGTTACCTCAACAGCCAGCTTCAGCCACCATCTCCGAGCTCCTTCAGCGACGAGATCACTCCCCGCGGTGGCCGGATAAGCGACTTCACGGCGGCTGCAAGTGCGGCGGCTACCGCAGCTAGAGATAAGGCTAGCTTTGAAGGTGGTTCTAGTGGCGGTCCTGATTTCGGATGGGTGAATGATCTCTTGACTTGAATATGAAAGACCGGAGATCTTTTGCGACGGACAGAAATATTTAGCGGTGGAGCTCCCCCTTGGAGCCATTATGATATTTTTGAAAATTGTTAATTTTTATTTTGTACGATTTTTTCCATGAGAGCTAATTAAGAGTATATGTACCTTTTGTCGAGCTTTAAAAATTTATTTTTCAAGAACTATTATGGTTATAGTATATGAGAAAGAGAGATTTAATCTCTTGGTACTTGTAATATCTACTTAATTAATATTGGGATCGCATTCCTATGTAGTGTTTACTTCGAAATATTCTGTTTAAGAGTAAAATTAAAGGCTGTTGTAATTAATTAGTTGTATACTTCTCTATTCATTGAATGTACAATACAAGTGATGCTCCAACTGTCCAACACCACAAAAAAAAATTGCGATCAAATTCCGGTCTATTAGAGAATTATACTGCTAGTTAGCTAGTTAATTTTAATTACTAATATCTATATATGCTCTATTAAATAAGTGAAATGCTCTTTCTTCTATATGTTTTGCTTGATCTTAAAAAATGGCAATCCCTGAATATGATCCACTCGAGTATATCTGAAGTATAACGTTAATTAGTGGTAGGTTTCGTTCTTGAAGCAAATATACATTTGACCATGCCTATCATTTACTGGTGTACAAAGTCCTTAAAATTTTCCAGATTTATGACAAAACCATTAAAGTATTCGATCATATATATAGCTGTATATTCCCTTGTATATATCAGTATATCACCACTCCGAGATCACTTTGTTTCCTAGGAGATATACTTATCTGAACGACAGCTGTACATGCAGATATATGTGTACATTACTCGAATGCATAATTAAATACACACATACATACGAACACGATATATAGTTATATACAAGAGTATACGTACATGTGAGCATGTGCATGCATATACATAAATAGATAAACATAATAGCAAATATACAAAAGCAAAGTGTGTCGGGGTGTGATGGTGTCACGTGGACCGCATGACCCACCAATACCTAGTCCCATCCTCATCTCTATGGGTCGACAAGTTCTTCATATGTCTCCTTGGAGACTTTTATTCACTACCATTTAATAAAGCTTGGATTCAAACTTTTTAGTAGATGGTTCTTCTTCAAGAGTTTGGTGCATGTATGTAGTTAACATCACATCTTGTTCTTGACTTTTCCTTTTGGAGTGTTTGATTCTCTTTGAGATTGAATCACGGTATATGAAATGAAATAATATAATGCGAGGAGGAGTGCAAACACATCGACTTAAGAAAATATAAATTTTCAACAATTTCTTGTCGAAATTACCATTCAAAATAGTCGAACAACCACTATAAATATCTGATTTGGCTAAGGAAAATATAAATTTTCAACAAATTTCTGACAAAATTATAATTGAATAATAGTCGAACATCCACGATAAATATCTGATGGTTTTATTTCAGAATGGTTATATTATCTTTTTATGGTATAGTTTTCACTAGCTAAATGGATTTTGTTTAATCAGATGTCTAAATTTTTCTACAGTTCTGAAGCATTTAGTTTGTCAAACAACAATTTCTTTATTCTTTTATGAAAAGAGTGAATCTCTAATCTTCATAACAACAGCTATATATATAACCAAAAATATTATAAACATTGTATTTCTATGGCAAGTGGCGGATCCAAGGTGCAAAAAACTGCACAAGGCAATTTCGAACCTTCCACCTTGAGAAATATAAGGTGCACTCTTAACCCACTTGCCACTTTAATAATCATTGTTTATGGTAAAATACAAAATTTTAAAAATTCATCCGATGCAAATGCACCCCACTTCTTCAGTGTAGATCCCCCTTGGCAACACGAGCAACGTATTCATCAATTTTTTTTTTTTTTTAGCTCAGAAGCCAAGCGTAACAAATATTTATTTCATTGAAGAAATACCCCACAAAGGAGTTCTCTTCTCGTACGTATTCATCATTATATTATCACCGTATATTGTTTTGGTTCCAGCATTATTCTTACGTTAATTATGTTTGAAACAAGCGCATATTATAAACATGAGACAAACATAAGAAATTGGTGCTATATATTAATTTCGTCTCAAATTCGTCAATGATCTGATGATGTCTCTGACGAACACCTGGTGTTGCTTGTGGACTTCCATCGATCGTACAATATAAGAAAATGTGAAAAGATGGAAACTGTACTACTTTGAAATGACTGATTCTAAGAGCTAATTATATAGATATATGTCTGGTTCATGGTTTGGTGATTACGAAAAACCAGAAATCAATATTCCTATACATGCATCAATGGATCTGAGGCTAAAGGGACATATCTCATGGTTTCTGTTAAGTTTCATGGGCATCCAACTAAAAGCCAATTGACCATTAGTGGAGAGGCCCAATCCCCTTTATATATTAGTTATGTCCTATCACATCTTTCCGATGTGAGACCTTTTCTCCACACGCCCCCTCGAGATAATGGTCCGTATAGCCATTAATCTCGACAGAATCCATCACTCCCCTCGGGACAATGCTTTTCTAGCAATCTCGACATTATTGGGCCTTCTTTTGGGCCATTGGTATTGGGGTGATCGGGCCACTTTCCGGGCCGGACTAATGGGGACAACGTGTGTTGGGCTCTGATACCATGTTAAGTTTCATGGGCATCCAACTAAAAGCCAATTGACCATTAGTGGAGAGGCCCAATCCCCTTTATATATTAGTTATGTCCTATCACATCTTTCCGATGTGGGACCTTTTCTCCACAAACGGTCAAGATGTTAGGCAAGATTCAGGAAATATCTAGAAGATTGTCATTTACTGA
>OVAF01001629.1:0-20410 GCA_900406245.1 Odontarrhena argentea | reverse complement strand
GTCAATTTTTAATTTTATAATCTCATCCACGCAACGCGTGGACTTTCCCTAGTTATAAATATAATAGAAGTGCCAAAAAAAATTTTTTGCCCGGAGGTCCCTAAAAATGTTGAGCGGGCCTTGTCTGTAATAGGCCAAAAGAGCTTAGATGGTAACAAAAAGGATTACCAAATTATATTTTTCGAACTTTGGTTTCTCCACAAAAAGAAGTGTTACGTCCTCCGATAAGTTGTTCTTTTATGCTATACGTGAAGAAAGTAAATTGTTTTATGACGAGATTATCTGTATTTTGTTTAAAAGAATACAACGAATCCAGCCTTCAAAAAATATATATGATCCGTTACCACATTATAACAAAATTAGTTTGGCTTGGAGTTATATTTGACTTGGTACAAAGTTATCAGATGACTAACTTTAGAGTAAAATAAACTAACTAATGAAAGTTGACAACCAAAAAATGACTATGCGAGGAAAATCATATATGATGTGGGAGTAACTCTCATTTCATACGATAGAAGAACAATACGGAAACTTTGCAGTATGAGTTGCTAATTTTGGATCTATATTATTTTGTATGAGTTGCTAATTTTGAAGCTATATCATTTTTGTAAGAAATGTTATTATATATGTAAACTTTGGAAGTAAATGTACGCGTAACAACCGAAATTTACAAAGCATTAAACATATCAAATGGTAAGTGAACAAGTGTCTGTTTTGTTTTCCTTTTCTGTCAAATTACTCGGACTAGAAATGCACTTATAATTGAGTGCAAGTTTTGTTTTGGTCACCAATTATTAGTGCGGCTTTCTAAAATTAAAGGTTTTATTTTTGCCAACTTCGAAAGCCATTTAATAACCGATGAAAGACATGGCCTATATATTCTTTTTTTTTATATATAAATCATATATATTGGACTGTGTGATATTTTATTTTCTGAAAATTATATATGCATATATTATAACCTCGACTTAAAATAAATAATTTTGTAAACAAAAAAAAGTTTAAATTGTTAGTCGGAAAAAGCAATCATAAATCATAATAGTTCTTTTAGAGGTGACAAAAAAAAAGTTCTTTTAGATTTTAAAAGCTAATAAAATCAAAAAGAAATAATTCCACATTATTACTTTTTTTCTTCTAAAAAGTAACAAATTAATGTATTCTATAAAATATGATGAAAAAATTGTTTCCACATTATTATTATTTTTTATCCAACCCGACAAGCAAACTTGCCTTGGTACAGCACATTAAAGCCTAAACACAAACCGAGACCTATATAGATGCATGCATTTACATTCCATACAACATAGAGAAATCCAGAGACATGCACTCAGAAAATGAATCGGGTCCGGGTTCGAATCCGGGTCACGGGTCATCAAACTACCTAATCGTCCGGCCGCACAGTGGCGGCTACTTGGACTTGTTTCGATACGGCCTAAGAGGCGACGAAGCAAGCAGAGCCAAGTTCCTACAATGGCCTGAGTACAGCACTAGAATCGACGAAGAAACCGATGACCACCGTCTCGTAATCGTGGTCTCGATTCTGGTCCGTAGAATCATCGGACTTCTTCGAATGCCGATGGAGTACACAGGCTTCGTCATTGACTTTATCCTCAATCTCTTGTCTGCAAATGGTGGCTTCTTCGGTTTGCTTCTGCGGTTAATTCAAGGTAAGCGTAAAGTTACAAACTTTGATGATGATAAAGTTTGCATTTTTATAAGTTTTTATTGTGTTGTAGCGAAAGTTGAGATACCAGAGAGAGGCTCTGAAAATTTTGTGAGTACGATTGGGCAGCTTGATGGGAGGATTGATCTGTATAAGGGATGGAATTTCGTCGAGCAGTTGGAGTGCATTGACTCGGTTAGTTCTGGTTCTTCTGGTAGAGGTGGGATTGAACCGGGAAGTCGTGGGCTTATGGATTTGTGTGTCATGGCTTCGAAGCTTGCGTATGAGAATGCTAAGGTTGTTGAAAATGTAGTTAATCTCCATTGGAAGGCAAGTTATGATGAAGAGAAACTTTACACATGTTGTCATGAGAAGAAAAGTTTCTAACTTTTGTAAAGTTTCTTTCTTTTGCAGATGAATTTGGTGGAGTTCTTGAATTGTTGGAATGGTGAGAGTGCTAGTTAACAAGATTTAAGCCTTTAACATTGCTTAATTAAACAGTCTTTACTTTATATGTGGATGTGTGTGTTTTTGTCTAATTTTGCAGATTATCAAAAGCAGATGGCTACACAAGCCTTTATACTTACTGATAAGCTAAAAGATGCAAACTTGATTCTCATAAGCTTCAGGGGCACTGAGCCGTTTGATGCGGATGATTGGGGAACTGATTTCGACTATTCGTGGTACGAAATCCCCAATGTGGGGAAGCTTCACATGGGTTTTCTTGAAGCAATGGGTTTGGGCAACAGAGATGACACTCTCACTTTCGATTACCATCTTTTCGAAACAGCCTCTTCTGTGGAGGAGAGTCATAGAGAGAAGCTACTAGAGATGGCAGAGAGAAGCGCTTATTATGCAGTCTTAAAAACTCTGAAACGTTTGCTTTCGGAACATGAAAATGCCCAAGTTGTAGTCACGGGCCATAGCTTGGGAGGTGCGTTAGCTATACTTTTTCCGACATTGCTAGTGTTGAAAGAGGAAACAGAGATAATGAAGAGGCTGCTTGGAGTTTACACGTTTGGACAACCGAGAATCGGGAACAGAGCGATCGGGGATTTCATGAAAGCTCAACTGAATCACCCCGTGGACAGATACTTTCGAGTTGTATACAGCAACGATCTTGTCCCGAGATTGCCTTACGACGATAAAACGTTCCTCTACAAACATTTTGGAGTTTGTCTCTACTACAACAGCTTCTACAACGAGACAGTAATGTTATCATCACTTAAACAAGATTTCAGATTCGGAAGGTGATTCTGATTTTGACTAATGATGGTTTTTTTTGAATGTTTGGCAGAAAGCAGAGGATGAGCCAAACCCGAACCCTTACGGTCTGCGATATGCAATGTTTGGCCATGTAATCGCAGTCTGGGAGTTGATCAGAGCCTTGACAATGGGGTACACTCATGGACCAGCGTATAAAGAAGGATGGTTTAGGATCATGTTTAGGCTAATGGGGCTAATGGTTCCAGGTCTGTCTGATCATTGCCCGACTGATTACGTTAACTCCGTTAGGCTTGGACCAGAAAATGACCTTCAGATGTCTCCTCTTTAAAGAGTGCTCTGTTTTTTAAACCGGAACTTGGTTCTTGGAATAAATCTTGCCTGTACCAGAGCCCGGTTAAGATGTTGGTTCGAGAGATATAATAACATGAGTTCTGGTTTGTTTAGTTTGAGTAATGAGCCAACAAAAGATCCTAAATCAAACTTTTATTCTTCTTATTTTTCGCATTGATTACAACCAAAGGCAAAAATCTAACAAGCAGAAGATCTTATCAGGCCATAGATGAAACCAAAAAAGACCTCTGAGGTCAAAATGAAACTAAACTCAAAGCCTTCCCAAAGATTTCAAAATGTAAAACTCCTTCTTGCATAACATCATCCATGGCACTTCTCTGTCTGTTCAAAAGACAGTAAAAACTCTGCTTCGCTCGATCAGCAGATAAATTCTCTCTCTCTTGCTTGATGCAAAGAAACCCATCAAAACAAAAACCCAAAAGATTGAATCTTTAGGTAAAAAAAATTGTTGACAAGATTTTTCAGGGTCTTGCACCAAACTGAAGAGAGAAAACCAAAAGATTTTTGGAGAGGGATCATCAAGCCATGCAACCAAACAGCCACCAACACAACCGGAGAGCTTCGAGAAGAAAGGACATGGGGAGCTAAGGAGAGACACACACACATATATATATACATATATAGTTATGAAGAAGTTAATATGAAGAAGAGATCAAAGGGTTCTCTCTCTATTCATCGCCATGGATGTACCAGCAGCAAAGCATGGTGGCGCATCGGCGTAGAATGTAAAGACGAGCGCGTTGTTCCTTCACTAAAGAAACACATTTGGTTGTAAAAGCTTGACCTTTGTTGAACTTTCTTTTGAATACTGCCATAGTGTTTGACAATTTGGGTTTATATGATAAGATATTATAGTGATCAAAGGTTGAGACTTTGAGTGTCCAAGAAAAAAACCCTTGTGGGTGATGGAAAAAGAGAGATCAAATGAAGGATTTGTGATGAAGAAGGAGAGAAGAGTTTGAAGAGTATATATATAGAAGAGAAAGAAGAAAGAGGTGTAGTAAATAATAAGAAAGTAATATAAGAGGAGATGAACGTGGTCTTGATTTTTTTTCATTGACATTGGGATTTGCATGGCTTGCTTTGAAATCTCCAAGGAACTACTATACTTTCATGAAATCATAAATTTGGACATCCATCTTTTATTATATCGTTGTCTAATCTATTGAATTATTGGTTGCAAAACAACAAAAATGCTTTCATATACCATTTTTTAAGATAACATTTATTTTCCAAAAAACATTAAAATATCACAAAAGAAATATTATGAAAATTCTGAAAAGTTTATAAATTCTTCCAAAATTTGTTAATGGTATGGTTGTGCTACCATTGAGAAAAGGTGATTTTTTAGATTTTTGGATTATTTTATGCAAGTCGAGTTTAGGTTTAGAATATATATATATATATATATGAGATTTTGTGGTCAAGTGATTAAGAAACGGGATTGGGGTGTAAATGCTTCAAATTCGATCAATTTGTTATGTAAAACAAAAACACATTGTCTTGGATACTTATCTAGATGTAGACCTAGCTTTTAGTTCATTCTCATATTCGGATAAATTAAAAGTTTATTTATGGACTTCACCTCCCCAATGATCATTCTTAAAGGTTTAGAGTATATATGCAAGTGAAGGGATTGTTCCTTTATTTGAATGTGGTGTTATGTATTGTAAGAACAAGATCCATGGGTAAAAATTGGATTTCAGACCAGTCCCATGCATGAGATGCACAATCCCTTCTGAAATTTTGTTTCATCATAGAAAAAAAATACAACTATAAATCTTGATACGAAAACATTAATAATATAATTTTGTGCGTACCTTTATTTAATTGTAAGAAACGCGGTAAACACAGCTGTTGACTCATCATCACAATATAAATTGTTTTTTTAACCAGAAAGAAAATTATTTTAACTTAACAACATTGTTTAATAGGCTTGATCAACAAAAAGAAAGAGTAGAAAAGGGAGAAAGGTGGGCATGAAACGAGGAGAGATGTTAAAAGAAGACAAAACATAGAGATCGGGTTTGAGGGAACATGCAACCGGCAATCTTATCTTTGCCCTTCTCCACTTGAGCAGGTTTGTTTGCTTTCACTTCTCTAGATCTTCTTTAATCTCAACTCTAATTGTTTCAACCAATGTCAATTTCAACTTAATTATCTCTTAGAGCATCAAATCAAATCGAATCCTCCAAGATTCATTTTTACAAGGGTAAGGGAATATCTAATTTTCCGGATTATAATTTAGGTTTTAGAGTGTATAAGTGTTATTTAAAAGTAACTTAAAATCTTAGATGTAATGGTAAATGTTGGGTCTCAAAAATGAACCATCGGTATTTAGTCCTAGCGGCGACTGATCTTTAAGTATTAGAGTGTTCTAGAAAACAAAAATAAATTACTAAAACAAAAATTCTGTAGTAGGCATGATTTTTAAAATTGTATACATACATAGATAAAAGGCGATGACACAATTAAGGTACTAGCACAACTGCTAAATTATAACTCTTATTACGTTTTTATATAGTTGTATATTTTTATATTTATTGCCTTAATGGTAACAAATAAACATATATCAACCACAATATTTTATAGATTGTGGTTGGACCAACCATATCAGATCAATAGGTTTACACATCTTATCTTGAACCATTGTCATAATTAAATTACGCAAGACAAAAAATCTGAAAGAGAGATTGTGAGTGTTCCCGTTTCTCTTATCATTCGTAGTTGCGGTTTTACAGCTGTTAGAACAAAATCATCCATCTTTGATCTCTTGCTCATTTTTCTAATCAGTTCTACGTCACTTCGTGTATCAATTTCCGGATCATAACAGATTTGGATCATATCAATATCCTCATCAATCATATATAGTATTCATTCATTAAAATATGAAGATACTCTAACATATTATTGTGGGTTTAAAGGCTTAGCCCAACCAAAATCAGAAACTTTATTTTGTTGTTTCTTATAACCTATATAGTGTTGTTTCTTATCTAAAACAAATTCTGATGTCCACGCTCTAACGGATTGAAGGATATATATGATGTGGGCTAACTGCATTATGGACAATCTATAACCCCGGTCCACTTTGGTTTTTCATTTTTCGTTTTCAATTTTCAATATGAAGAGTCTTAAACCGGTCAATGTCGTCAAGGCCAATATATAACGTCGGTCCATGTTTATTTTCAGTATGGGGGATCTTTTAGTCTAAGGCTTTTAAACCTCTATTTTCTCTTCTTTTCCTCATTTTTCAAACCAGTATCGGAATCCATACTGTTCTAGCATACTTTAACCTGTTTGAACCGAGACATATAGCACAACATTCAGTTGCTCAGAAATCATTTTGAAGACTTCTCAATCATTTGTTATGAGCAGCAGAGAATATGTTTTCCGGGTTTTGTTTCGAGTGTCCTTCTAGGATCAAATTTTCATTTTATACGTCTCTCCTAAACTTAACTCCTTTTAAGACTAAGATAACATGCTACCATCAAATTTTGATCCCCTAGGAATAGCATCTTATACCAGTCACCTCTTAATTCTTCTTTAACTATATGTCTGTTTTGTTTCTCCTATCTTCCTTGTGATGTTCAAGATAACGGTAAGCCTAGTAGTTTTCTTTTTCCAATACAGATGACAATCATTTCTCGAATATGCAGCTTCACATAAAAGATGTGTAGAGAGGGCAAGAGAATAAACAAGGAAACATATGTGATCCTCAGAGTCATCAATTGTGCTTCAACATTGCAGTTTCAAACTGCTTTAGCAATTGGAACGATGAGAGTAGAAATCTCATTGGAACTCATCATTGGATTGGCCTAGCAAGCCCTACTCTAACCAACATAAACCCCATCTAAAAACCTATTGGCTTCTGAACAACACTGACATTGGAAACAAAAAAACAAGTGCATTCGCAAGTTGAAGTCATCTCTATTGTAAGGATTAAGATAAACTTTTATATACCTTCAAACTAGGACGATAACCAAACGCCAAAATTCACTATATTCATTCTACTAATGCAATCTTTTAGGCAAGAAAGAGGCTAATTTTCAAAAGAAGAAGTAGAAACACACAAGAGATTTCACACAATTCATCAAGTCATTAATTCTCGAATTTGGAAATCTGTAACAATAGCCACAGAACCAGGCAAATCATGCAACCCCAAATCAATATGCATATATATGTTAATAAACTTGACAAACCATATCAGTTTACACAAACCATCTGAGGGAAATTAAAAAAGAAAGAGAGAATCTTGCATATACAATCAAAAGTTGTAAGCTTTCTTCAATAGTATCATCATCATCATCATAAATGGCAGAAACATTCCTAAAATCCAGAGATTCAAGAAGGAGAAAACAAAAGGAATTTACCCAGAGGAAGGGAAGGGAGCTAATTAAACGATGTCGTCTGGGTGAGGAGCGGCGGAGAGAGCAAGGGGGCGATTGTGGGCTTCTTCTCCTTCGTCATCATCATCGGAGGTGGAGAGATTAACGCAAGAGCAACGCTCCAGAGATGCGAAGAAGGCGGAGATCACGGTGGTGCTGACCCAGCTCGCCGCCTGATCGAGCTTCTCGAGGGAGGTCGTGCTCAGATTCGAGGCGGCGGAGGCGGTGGAGTTGATGCTGCTGCTGTTATCCATGGCGATCGGAGTTTTCGAATCGGAACAAGAGATTTGGGGATTTTCTGCGCTATCGAAAGATTGTAAAAAAGGGAATTTCACTTTTCTTTTCCTTTTTTTTTTTTTGGTTATATTCGTCGTGCCGGTTTAAAAATATAATTATAAAATACAATTTTTTTAGGAAGAGTTCCATACTTGATTTTATTTTGTTTTTTACATATCATGGCTGTTGACCAAAAATAAATAAATTATCATCGTTGTTGATATATTCAAACAAAAATAAAGCATAGAGATTAAGACAACATTAACGTCTCATACAAAAAAATAAATTTGATTAATTTATAAGCAACGAGAGAAATATTGAAAAAAAAAATTCAATTCACGAAGTGTACAAATAAAGTTGAATTCTATTTAGGATTTCCTGGATTGTTATGTGAAAGATTGATTTGAATTGAGCTCTTCTCTTATATCAATTTTTATCTTCTTCAAACTCTCGATACAACGAATTAATCAAAGCGATTAAGGAAGAAAAAGATAATTAAATATAAGGGTTGTTCAATTTTTACGCACTAAGGAAATTCAAGTTGGAGAAATTTACCTTGCTTTTACCTTGCTTTTACTTGATTTTATTTTGTTTTAGTATTTTCTCTCAACTAAATTGGAGAGCATCCTTATCTTTTCCATAGGAGATTATGTAAATCAAATTCTGCTTGATATTGGTGTTTTTGATTAAGTTTTCCCTTCTTGAGTTATATTAGCCTTTATATATTATATTATCAAGCTTTTTTTTTTTTTGTCATCTGAAAATATATATAAGAGAATAAAGAGTATGAGTTACAGACAATCCCAAGGAACTTGGGAAGGGGACACATTTTGATCATCAAAGGTCCCAGCAAAAAAATGAGGCTATAACAGAGCTAACGTTATATTACAGAGAAGGTAAATGGCACTCCTCATTTAAAAAAAAATCACTAAGCCAAGAGAGTGGACCAGAAGCCACATACGATTGAAATCTAAAGTCTCTGGTCACGCTGAGAGCTATCCAAAAAGCACCTTTGTTAGTTGCTCTCTCTTCCAAAACCAGTTTCCATGACTTGAAAAAGTCTAAAGCCCGAAACATTTTGACCATATGGAAAACAAAGTTTGGCCATGCCTTTGGCCGGTTAATTGTGCCAACCATTTGAGGAATTTCCAAGCCAAAGATGATGTTATTCACGCCATGATCCTTCATGCTTTCCATAGCCCATAGTACAGATTTGAGGTTGGCCTCATCTTGATCCCTGATATTTGAGAAGCACTTCTTGTTGTGTACCAAAACTTTACCTTCATGATTCCTCAAATCTTATCAAGCTTTTGCGTAGTTCTTTTTATCTTTTTGGTAAACTTTTGCCAGTCAGTAACCATATAGTTCGTAGATTTTAATGAGATTTTTTTTCCTCTGTGAATCATTAGCTAGCTAGCCATTTGAAAACTTCTAAATTCTGATATAGTAAAGACACATAGATAAAAGACCAAAGAGAAAAACGAATACCAATCATCATTTATTTGTATAATTGTGCTGGGTGTTTTTTTGTTTTACTCAATATACTATTTCACTCATACATTTTTGCTAACAAAATTGACGAAGATATGACCAAAATAAACCAACCAAAGACAAAATAGTATTTCCTCTCGTATAATTTCCATATACAAACTCGATATAACATCCTAATGTATACAAACTGTAATACACATATACATACACCCCTCTAAATCTTTTGTTGTGTCACTCCTCTAAAATCATATGAGAAATTTTGTAAAAAGTAAAAAAAAAAAAAAAATGTAATTAAGACAGCCTTAAACGCGTTTACGACTCGCGTAGCTTTTGCCTACATAATGATAGTAATTACTATTGCTCCGATTTTTACTTCCACCACCACAACTAGAGCTTTTACCGCGCAGTAAATAAGACAATGCCCTCCACAAAAACGACTTCCTCCGCCGCGGCGAAACAACGGCGGTCACGTGACCAGCATGTGCTCTCGTCGACGACTTCTTGATCACAAGTCCTCTAACTTCCTCCGGTGGCTTATAATGCCTAATCAAAGGCCACTTGATCCCATCGAAAAACGGGTGACGTTTTATATCTTGCGCACCCCTGGCGCATCCTAGCCTCTTCCTCGGATCCTTCACCAAAAGCTTCTCGATCAAATCCTTCGCTTCCTCCAGATCCCCACCGTCCACGTGGCGGAAATCTACGGTGTTGGTTGTCGATACTATATTGCGCAGGGTCTGGTCTTTGCTACCTCCTTTAAACGGCGTCGTACCGTACAACATCTCGTATAGGAATATTCCGAAGGCCCACCAGTCAACTCCGCTTCCGTGTCCGTTGCCGGAGACTAACTCCGGCGCCAGATACTCATGTGTTCCGACGCAAGATTTCGAAAACGCTGTCACTGGCTCAGCTGTAAACTCAGCCACAATCTCCTCCCTCTCGTAGTACTTCTCCTCAGCCACAACCGTCCCGGAGAAGCAACCGCTCCTCCGCCGACGGAGAGACGGCGATGAACAAGTTCTCCGGTAACGACGTGACCTAAACGTAGGTACCACGTCTGACTTAAAACATAGATCAAAATCAGACAACATGACATGTCCATCTTCCCGGAGCAAAACGTTTTCCGGTTTAAGATCCCGGTACACAATCCCCATCGCGTGGAGATACTCTAACGCAACAAGAACCTCCGCGGCGAAAAACCTAACGGGCTGAATCGATAACCTATTACCAGGTTGCTTGCGAAGCAAGGAATGTAAATCTCCATTAGGTGCATAGTCTATAAGAAGACAAGTGTAATGAGATTCGTCAATACGAGCATAGAGCGTTGGGAGAAAAGGATGGTCAAGCAAGGAGAGGATCTCCGCCTCGGTTTCGACCTGAGAAAGCTTCTTGGCCGTCGTGAGATTGTTTCGGTCAATGACCTTTAGGGCGAATCTCGCAGAGGAGTCACGGAGGTTACATAGAAAGACTCTACCTAGGTTTCCGGTACCGAGGTGACGTATAAGTTTAAGATGACGGAGATGGATGTTCCCGTCGGAGGAGAGGAGTTTAGCTGATTTGATAGCTGTCCAATGAGGATCTTGACGACGGTGATTAACGGTGGAAGTTGAGGAGGTTGTTACGGTGGAAGAAGTGGAGAGTCTGTCGTTGAAACTTAAGGTGAGGCTTGAACGAGCACTTGAGGAAGTGAATGTTCGGTCGGTTACGGTGGATGTGAAGCTTAGATCGAGATCAGTGTCGGGGAAATAGTAATCTTGATCTTCTTCCATTTTTTTTTTTTTTTTTTGGTTTCTTGTTTTTGTGTGTGTGTGTGAAGGGTGGAGGATTTTGAGATATTTATAGGAAGGAGGAGAATGAGAAATGTGATTAAACTAATTGGTTGATTAATTATATAATTAAATGAAAGAAAAAACCTAAAAAAGTTTTATGTTTGGGGGATTTAGGCTTGACTTGAGGAAGTTGGGAAGGGACAAGGCACAAGTGATTCGTTTGACCTTAACGAGCATTTCTTTTTATTTATCTATTTTTAAAGTTTATAATTAAACTATTCCACGATGATTAATCTTAAGTGTGCAATCACATGCTAGTTTTACTCCAAAATGGAGTATAATTATTTAAAGATTTGTTTTGTTTGGTTTGCTTAATTTAAAGAAAACAATCTGCAATTGCTAGAGAAAAATTACTGTTTTTTTCATCTTTTTTTTTATCAATCATAAAATATCTATATTTGATAATTACTCCGTCATTTAGTCTAAATTATGCATTATTCATGTGAGAAAATTCGATCAGTGGGTTACTACTAAACTACTTCTCACGGAAAAAATCAGTGGGTTACACATCATAATTCATAGTCAATATGAGTGGAAGGAAAAGGAAAACATAATATAGTTATACGAAATTCAAGTGGTTAACATTATTAAGAGGTGCGTGAATGTGAAGTTTTTAACATAGAAAATTGAAGAAACATTAAGGTCAGGGAGAGTAAATGGGGCTTCTGTAGGCATTAAATGAGGAAGTAAGAGTTTGTCGGCAGTAACGTTCCTCAAAATTAGCATCATAAACACTTACGTGTTACAGACTAGAGTCTAGACTACACTATACAACGATCTTATCTATTGCCCAACTAGTTTAAATTATACACTAATTTATAGCTAAAAATGCCAAAATGGTGTATAGTATATAGTACAGACACAGTATTATGTTTGCTTTTATTAATTAAAAGCTGGTATGCAATAACTTGAGAGAGATATTACTTTTTTTTTTTTTTTTGACACAAGAGAGAGATATTACTAATCTTATCTATAGTTTACAGAAAAGAGAGATACACACTCCTATCCCACAAATGCATGCATGCATGGGCCTTCTTAATGTTTTTGTCAGTTAAATTTAATAATTTGTCTTTTCTGCTAGTTAATTCAATTTTTTTTTTCTTTTATATAAAATTAAACAAAGATGATCCAAACTTGAACATGCTATTAATTCTGTCAAAATAAATTTCTTCCTCGACTAACCTACTTAGCTATATATCGAAGTTTTTAATAAACCTAAAACATGACACTATTTTAAATTGGTCAAATAGAATAAAATTAAATAATTTTAAAATAACTTTTCTTAGAACGTGAAAATACGAGTTCACCGCCGCTTGATTTAATTCAATAATTTTACAAGTCTTTAGTGACGATAAATTGTAAAAGGTCCATATATATACTGAAAGGAGCATACGTGACAACTTATTCTGATATTATTATAGTGGATGATGATGTATATTAAAACAACACTCTGTTTATGGAAACTACATGCTATTTTCTCCAAACGATACAAAAAAAAAAAAAAAACAAATGGTAGTTTAATATTGACAACATACAATTTCTTGGTTATTTTTATTTTTGAGGGTCGTGGGTCACAAGACTCGCAACAAATGTATAAAAGGGATTCGCATGTTTGAAGAGAATATGGGAACTGGATCCATGTGATGGGCCATTACTATGGCTTCTTACCTTCCTGGGACCCACGTCGGCTCGAAAAGTCTTACTTTGTCTGCCACGTGGCCTACATATGACCCACCTTTGTCGCTTCTATTACTTTTCTAATCTCCTCTCTGTGGGCCTCTTTGATTTTAAACTAATATTATAATTTAGATTAATAATTCTTCCTAATAATTAAGTCCCATTTACTTCCTACCTAAATTATTAATTTCTAAATACAAAATTTATTATTTAATTCAATTATATTATTCAAAACAATAATTGAAGTAATCAAATTATTAGCTCATAATGGATTTTTGCTTGTATATCAGGTTGTTGATACATAGAGTTTCTTTTTTTGGTTAAACGGTTGATACATTGAGTTATTGATAAGATATATAAAAATTACAATCTCAAGTCTTTTAAAACCCAAGTGGAGACATTTGACGATTGGTTTTTGGCTTAGTCGGCCTTATTATAGAGATTAATGATTAGTTTATGCATGTTAGTTTCTTCAAAATATGTGCTTATATTCAATTAATTAAGAACATGCATATGTTACGTTGTATCATATATATAAAGTCTGTTATTTTAATCCATACTCTAGAGATATATACCAGATCAGACGGATACATAAATTTATATGATATATGCAAGTTGCAAAACATGATCGTGAAACATAATATTGCTGACCCCAAGATCTCAGGAAAATGGAAAAACTGAGGATCTCACCCTAAGTATTTGTGACAACCGGTTATTGAACACAATAATGACAATATATATCATTAAGCGATTCGCATTTGAAGTTATATTGACCACATGGATCGATTCATTCATGAATGTGATATTAACATTATCAATACTTTCTTTGCTAATTTAAACTATATAATATTGTGATTCGACAGTTTGTTCATAGTATATGTATTACATAGTTTTTTTTTTTTTTTTTTGGTCAGCGTATTACATAGTTATTCACTATTTTCTTTTCGATACAAATCAAAAAGTAGAAAAACAAAAGAAGTATCTAGAATGAACTAACTCTAATTTTCAAAGATTTGTTATTTTCCTCCAAATTCAAATGCTATGAATAAATCCACTGCAAAAGGAAAAAAACTAAGAATTTTAAAGAAAAAATAATGGAGGGGAGCAAAGAATCCAACCTGTATTAATGATTAAGAGAAGGCATTATTTGAAGACGAAAGAATGCTAGCCTTTTATGTGATGGATAGTTGCATTTTGCCACAACTAATNAATCTAAAAAAAAAAAAAAAAAAAAAAAAAAAAAAGAATGTAATTAAATATAGCTAATCGTTTGTTAAGGTAAGGAGGTTAGATGTTAGTTAATTAGTTGTACATGTATCTCTTTTTGTATTGTAATACTATTGTATATCATATTATTATAAAAATGTGGGTTTTTTTTGTCAACTGATTTGTGATAGTTTAAATTTCAATTATCCAATTTTATATCTATTAAGATTATAGGACTTGCATGAATTCTTGACCTAATTTCTCACTTTTTATATAATAATTGAAGGGGTGATCCAAATTTTAATTTTACATCCGATTAATTCTCTTTGAGTGAGTGTAGTGTATCAAATAACCGACTAACAAGGTTTTCCAATTTGATTAAAACTTAATACCATCTTGACTGATCAAATATGGTTTGTTAGACAATTTTACGTTTACAGAAAATAAATTTTTGGTCCAGTTTTAAATTACGACTTCTTCTCAAGTTTAAGAACCACTAACCCAACATTATTTTGTTAATTTTTCGATATGTTAATTTTATGTTTGTGTGTAAAATTCTTCTTTTCAAGACTATACTAGAAATGCATTGGAATATGTTCATGCCCCAAATTATGCATTGGAGTGTAAAACATGTATAGTCTCTTTGAGGTGCATTGCACCTTTGCTTGAATTCTTTTGGAACACGATCGTTAGTTTTGTTAATTATTATATACAGTTAGTGTGTCCTAAATAATTAAGCTCGCTGTTTAGTCCAAGGCAACTTTAATTCAGCAATTTTGACATTTAGTCATGTATTCACATGTACCAACGTTTCATGTAGATCAAAAACATAACAGAAGCTCCTAATCATCACCTTGGAGCCCACAACTAATTTATTTAATAAAACAAAACATTACATATGGGTTTTCAAATACATTGAACTATGCCTACTTTTAAGAAAAACTGATTTAAATATACTAATAAATATCTACCTAGAAAATTAAATTAATATAAATCTAATATTCATTTTTGGACAGAACAAAGGGACACAAACACATCCTAATAATTTCTAAATTTAGTTTTACCAGTTATACTCCAGGGAGTGGAACCGTCAACATTTGATATTGACTTAAGTCAACCTCGGCCCATATCTGTAAATGGGCTTTGTGATTAGTATTTTATTAACTTGTCTTTCTATATAATGTCCCATATGAAGGTGGTTAAGTATTATAATCGCTCAAACTTTTAAAATTTTGACTTCAGTGGGTGAAGATCACTCATTTGTATTACTAATTTCTAGATAAAAACCTGAGCCAATATTTTCACCAAAGATACAAATAACCATGAATTCGATGAAGAAAGTTCAACCAATTTTTTTTTAAAAATAAGCTCAACTGATTAAATAAAAAAAAGACAATCAAAGAAATATATATATATATATATATATATATATATCATGTTTTCGGTGTATGTAGTTCAAAAGATGAGTTGGTTTTACGATATGATCATATTTAATATAACAGGAGGATAATTAGCTGGAGTACGAATCATAATTGCAAAGCTTAGTAAAGATTCATGAGACATGCTTTGATGGTTTTGAGAAGATGAGTACAATTACCTGGCGTTTCTTAAGGATTTCATCCCTAGAATATTTTGAGCACATTGTAAAGCTAATAATTTTGTTGAATACTTTGTATACTTTTACTTATTTACACTAGAAGATTATTGGAAAAAAAACCTAGAGCTTGATCTCACAATTTATGAACAATATATTTTTTTCTTTCTTTTATTAATTCTGATGATAAAAAAGAAAAAAAAAACTAATATTTAACATGGACTAGTTTCTGATAGCAAATCCGTTTTGTTTCTTTTTCCAATTTAATTTAGGATCGTCTTTTTAAAACGTGCAAGTGGAGCAATTCAATAAGACACCAAATGAAATACAATAAATCATTTGGAAAAATTAAAATGGATATAAAATTTCTTTTATGATATTAAGCATACCTTTACAAACATTTTAGAGAGGGCATACAAATAGTTTAAGACAGGCGATCTTCTCTTTTTGATTTCAAGAAAATATGACATGTCTAGTTTCTCTGTACCTCTCTTGTTAATTAACTGTCACCTTTCTTCTTTTTATTGTGTGTGTTTTTGCTTTCAGTGCTTAGGTGCTTCAAACCTGGTGAATAGTCTATAAGAAGAGATGAACGAGAGTGACACGTAGAGAACAAACACAAAGAATGTCAATATAACCGAGACCAATGCCTTGTGACAGAAGACTCCATAATAATCACAAGCAGAGCTCCAAGTGATGGCTTTATTTCCATTGTATGCTAAATAAACCGTCTCTACGGATACAGTCCCAGCCGCCAGAACCGCATACGTAACCACCTGGTCAAGCAAGAATAGTGTCCAGACTCGGAGCTTGCTTACTGTACACGGAATGGCTATGACAAATAGTGCAGAAAGAAGTGAATAAGCAGCGCAAACGCCATTCGCATTCACCAAGTACCTACAAGATGAAAAAGAATGATTAATTGTTTGATTACTCTTTAGTTAAAGTAAGAAGAGAGAAGGAGAAAAAAAGAATGCACTTGAAAGCTCCAAGATTTGAGTAAGAAACTGAGCCAAAGTCATTAGAGACAGAGTTCTTGATCATGATTACGAGACCCGCGATACTTAAAGCCATTGATGCTACTCGCAATACCGTCTCTACAATTCTCTCGGTCCGGTTAAGCTCTAAGGCTGAACTGTCCATGACTTTTTGATCATGAGTATTGTCCATTTTGTTGTTGTTGTTTTAAGGAAAGAAAGATCTTAATTTGTCTCTTATAATCTTAAGTGTTTCAAGTCATAATAAAAAATAACAGCCGCTCATGACATTGAACATAGTCATGTGGCTTCACTAGTCCCGAGTTTAGGTAACTGTCTTGTTTTGTTTGCTCTAATTTGTCATTTTGTTATATAGTTGGTATTACGTATACCAGAAAGGGACTAGAGTTTGACATGTTCTTATACTTAAATTTAGTAAGTAATTACACTATAGGTTGTTTATTAATTAATTGGTCTACGTTCATTGATTGATGATTTTCAGGTTCATGGGATATGATTGCTTTTGCCTTTTTGTGTGGATCTCTTTAAACATTTACTAGTATATTTTTTTTCAACATTTAATTAACTCTTTTGTTTTCTTTTCTGAATCAAGAAAATTCATTATCCAAAATCATATCTTTACATAATTAAGACCACAAATAAATGTGTGTAAGTATCAAATGGATTTGATCAATTGCTTGGTGTGACCATACGAATTTTGACCATCGAATAGAATCTGTAAAAGTTGTAATGTGAATAGTATTGAATTCGTAGCACTACATATAGTTAATCGCATCAAAATAAGATTTTATGTATAGACCGTTGTATCATCCATATACGTCTCATATTCTTCAAGCATCAAAATTAAGAATATCAGATCTACTTATTCCACGTCGTGCTTAAATTCGTACGTGGAGACAGAACAAGTAATATTAGATCCCCCTCAATCCAAATTTGTTAACGGATTAATTTCAACTAGAAAAATATATATACCCCTTATGAGAATTTATATTCTGAAAAATTAGTTGAAGAAGAATAATAAAAAAAAGATGTTATATATATTATCTTTTTATAAAATTATGTTTTTGAAATTACAAAGTGACGTTATAAATGTGTATTGGTTCGTCTTCATATATAGCACAATTATATGCTTTATTGTTTTGTATAATTCAAACTTTAACGATTTAGTTGATGATCGACGAATCATAACCAAGTAATTTTTTAGTTACCTTTTAATTTTATTTTTATAATTTAATGAAAAGTTCAAAAGAATAAAAAAACACCAATATAAAGCTTTTGTTTTTTTTTTTTTTTGGTCACGTATAAAGCTTTTGTTTATTTTGTTTGTTTAACCAATAAAGTTATTTAACTTTCTAAGATATCTATACAAGTAGATGTGACCATAAAAAAAAAAAATACAAGTAGTTATAGACTTGTTTGTAATTAAGCGAACATTTAAAGCTAACTAATCAAAACGATATGAATAATAAATGTAAAAAAAACATTGAGCTCCAACCTCTTTACATTAAAACAAAACCATTTGAAATCCAACTCTATCATGTGGAGGAGGGTTTTAATAGTATATGATGTGAGAGTGTATAATATATATCTAGAATCTAACATGGAGGAATAGAGAACGAAACAGAGCCAAGGTCAACTTGCCAGACACAAATCAACAGGTTGTGTACATATGACATGCACCAAACCAATATTGATGGGTCATAAACCGGTTGTGTTTAAACCGGCAAGTCATCCTTGGCTCATTTCCACTCTCTAATCCTTCATGCAAGACCCTTTGATACAACCAGAGACCTCTTTATTTTCAAATGTATCTAACTGTTGTTGTGTGTGTTAAGCCTACTTGAGTTGGATTGGTATTTATAGGGGCATACACATACGATAAAATGATCTAGATATTAATTTATCCTCAGATTCCATTTTCCATATGCATGGTTGGGAATTTTGACCAAAACCCTAATTAAAGAATAGAATCTAAAAGGTGGCATTGATCAAAGAATATAATCTCAAAGATGCGCTGACCATTTTTTATTCCAAATCCCCAATTTCCGATTTAATTCGAACAGTTTATATTCGTTCCATGACTTTATTGGACCTAAAATTCATGTAGACGGTCGTAGAAATTCCAATAGAGAGGAATTTCATTCCTGTGGATAAGTGGAATATCAGAGAATGGTATTTAGAGTGGGAAATGTGAACATATAGTATAATATATGATATATATGAGATTTTAAAATAAGTGTTAAAGCATTCTTCAACAAGTTCTAGACTATGTTAACGTCGGCAAGAGTGAATCTTACGTCAACAAACTCCTTATAAGTCTAATATGTACACATATATATGAACAAAATCATAGTCACTAGACCGTACACTTACTATAAAAAATATTAGGGTGTTAAAAGTCAGAATTATCACAAAAAGGCATTAATGATAATAAATTGGTTCAATTTGATATATCTAAATCATTTAAGTTTAACGTTCATAATTGGGAAGATTACAAAATAAACCTTTTTATGTTGTAAACGAGACGGTGGCATGAAGCTTGAAGAAGCAAAACAAATGGACCCAATGCGACGCCGTATCGGAGCAGTTAGCTTTCTCGGCCATAGAAGAAAGGTGGTGGTCCTTTTTAATTAGGCTGTAATGTTTCTGTGGTTACTAATATAACATGTCAAATTTTTAATGTTTCATATGGTACGACGTCTAACAACTATGCTACTTGAGTTGTCGCATCAGATCATTAAATATGTGGTACATTTTGTTTTCTTCTAATGGATACGTTTGTGGTAGACTTAAAATTTGTACTACAATGGTAAAATGCTAGCACTAAATTAAAGTACAGTATATCGTTTGAAAGAAAATTACTCTTTCTTAGATATGTCAGATTTTCTAGGTGTATCAAAATGACTAAATTCGGTTATTCATATGATTAGTAAAGAATCCATAAATAAAAGATATATAATTGTTTCGACCGATTGTCTACTCTCTTTTGTTTTAAGATTTCAGCTGTAGTTTTTCAGTTGATTACAACGATATCTATAAAAGTTTTTCTAGTATATATCTTCTATATAATTGGATAGACTTTAATTAATTTCATTAAAATAACTATAAAATTTGAGTTTTATTTCTAGATTTGGATTTGGATAATGCTTCATAGTTTTGCCTTTTTGCTCCGGTACCAATACCAAATATTTAACCAAGTAATCTAAAACATAAAACCATTTTTTGTTTCATAAATTCAAAAATGTTATTTTCTTTACAAAACCGAATGAAATTTTTCGTCCAAACTCATCCTTTATTTTTCTAAAAATTGTTGTAAGCAAACAACAGCATGTAGAATTTGGAAAAAAAAAAACAGGTTTGAACTTGAATAAATTAAGATTTCCTCATAAAAACTAATATATATGAGGTCTTATATCAAATATATAAGTGACATATAGCAATCTCTTCGTTTCTAATTAATTTGTTTTGAGTTAGATCTCGCTTTGCACTATAATTCAAAAAGAAAAAACCAAACTCTTTGTTAGAACGAAACAAAACCTAAATCCCCAACCGTACCTTGTGGCTTTTGAGTTGAGTTAAAGGACGCTGATGCATGTACATGTCAAGTCATCCTCATGGAATCAATGCTAAAAGTTTGGCAGGCCAACTCCTTTTGTTACTGATGGATATGGGCCGAGCACCAGGCCCAAGCCCATTCCATACGAATGCCACAC
>OVAF01001628.1:0-20417 GCA_900406245.1 Odontarrhena argentea | reverse complement strand
TTTAATATCATGGGTTTGTTCACGTGTGTTTACCCTTCGTTCGTGATTTCTTTGGAGCGGATCACGTCTCCTCTGGTTCCTATGACGCAAAGGATCTCGTTGGTGTTCCTCATCGGTCTCCGGAAAGCTTTCTTCACCGGAATCTTCTAGCTCGTCATCATCATGAGCCTGGACGTTTTCCCTAGCTTGGACGTGGCGTCCTTGTTGCTGGACACGTCGTCGTTGTTGTGGTTGAGGCTGTTCTAGCCTCCCAAGCCGTTCACCATAGCTCCGCATCTCCTCTCTCATTGCGGTAAGCATTTGGATCATAACATCTTGTGGGTTTTGGTTGTTGTTGTTCTCGTCTCCCATGTTAATCGAACTACTGTCCCTTTTGAAGGCTTATCAGAAACAATAAAATCGTTAAAAGCAACGATGGTGATCAAGACTAAAACACACAAAACCAGACTACTATCACAAATTCCAACAAGACTAGGCAAGCACGATAAAAAAAGTGATGCTTTAAACAACAAGAAACAAAAGTCAATTGCAAGCACGATTCTCTTTGTTTTTTTTNCGATTTTTTTTTTTTTTTTTTTTTTTTTTTTTTTGTATAAAAGAAACAAAAGAAAAAGCAACTAGTAAACCTTAGATTTCTAACGATGCAGTGAAACAAAACTTAAAGCAACACAATTAAATCTTTTTTTTTTCTAATTAAGCAGAAGCAACAAAACAAACTAACGCAAGTCAGGAATCGAAACACAAGACAANTTGGCTCTGATACCAGAATGATGTAAGACTCAAGTGAGGCTCACACGGTGATTCGATGGAAGCAGCAGGCTGGCTATGTCGCTCTCTCCTGAAGCTCGAATGATGGTCGTGTGGGTGATACGGAATCGAACAGATTGGCTTTGACGCTCTCCTTTGTTGGATCAAGAGATGGTTGTGATGGTGGATTGAATGGCACCACAGAGACGATGGAACGATCTCTGATACTGCACAAACACTTGGCTCCAAGTGAATCCCTCACAAAGAACACAAGGAAAGCTAAGCAAGCGACGGCTTAGAAAGAACTGCGTTATTTTATTAATCAGGCAAAAGGTAAATGATACAAGGCTGCAAGGGGACCTTATTTATGGTCCTATTAGCTAGGTTTAATCTAGAGACTCAAAACAACAGGACTTGTGAAAAGAAAACTACAAGACGTGCAACAGACTCCAAAATAAGGAAAGTTTAAACCAAATAAAATAGAAACTAAGCTAAAACGTTTTTGACTCTTTTAGGACTTAAACAAAGACTCTTGATGGTGTTAAACACCAGTAGGTTGCTCCAGGGTACCTGCACTAATTGAATAAACTGAAAATACCTGGTTTGGGCTCGGATGATGCGGTTTGAGAGCTGAGAGAAATGCTGCTGTTGGGTGATTGTTCTCTATGTATTTCTTCATGATTCCATCCTCTTGAAGTCCCTTGAAGGCATATTGATTGATTTCCTTGGTCGTGGCTTCATGAATGTCTTCATAGTCTTCTCCTTGCTTCACATGCTCGCTATCGGCCAAGTAGCTTGAATTGGTGATATCTTGAAGATCCGATAACCTCTTGAGGTGATTCTTGTTTTTCTGGACTCCTTTTCATGTCAAGTATACAGTCATACCTTGGTTGTTTTGTGGTGGAGCTTCCTTGATGCTCAAACGGGCAAAATCCTCCATAATGTCCAAATCGGGTGTGTAGCACACATTCGGGTTGTTCCAGCTGTAATCTTCAATATATGATGAATTAAGAAGTGTCTCTACTGCTGTGTTGAACCCTTCTCTAAGCCTCCTTGTCTTGGAACGCGTCATTGGGCTATTCTTGAGCTCCGGTACAAGTCCTTGGTTGGTGCTCGGTTCTATGTCCGCATCAGAAAGTTTCTTTAGATTATGAAGAGAGAGCAATGCTCTCCTTAAGGTTCTACAATGACAAGGTACAAGTATTTATAAGAGCATACAATTTGATCAAAACTAATCCCAACGGTCATTTAATCTCAGCCCTTCAAGATGTTACGGTTAGCCTCCATCCAACGGCTCATATTCAAACTGTTGTTGACAATTTGAATCATTCCCTCTTCTTCTTGGCCACTTGACTTCTTGATCCTTGTTACACAAGTCTTCTTTGTTTAGCTCATTGATCATTCGGTTTTACACCTCATGATCATTACTCTATGCTTCTTGATTCCATTCGGACCATAGCCTTTGTTTTGCATCCGTTGGCTTTAATTGTCTTTGTGCTTCATCATGTCTTTGACATTCTTCATTCCAATACTGGATTCCATAAAGACTTCTCTTCAAGTCCCAGAATTACTGTAAATTGAAACCTTGAGGTCAATTGTCCGCTTGATTTACTACTTGTAGTGAAAAGTAAATGTTTGGTTTGACTCCTGCATCAAAATCACTCTCTTGGCATTTAGGTTCAGAGACCAAGTCGATCGTTAAAGCACTGAGGTGAGCTCCTTACTACTGTTTAGTGATCACAATTTGTGGGTTGTGATGCCATATATGTCTGGTGGTTCTTATCTCCATGTATTAAAAGCTGCTTGCTTATCGTTATGGTTTTGAGGAAGCTATTATAGCTACGATATTGCGTTAATCGTTGAAGGGTTTAGATTATCTCCATCAGCATGGTCATATACATAGGGATGTTAAAGTTAGTTATTTGAATCGAATCCTTCTCATATTGAGGACCCAACTTGTGATTTATTTCAGGCGGGTACTATTTGGCTCGGTGCTCGTGGTTCTGTCAAGTTGGGAGACTTTGGTGTATCTGCTTGTCTCTTTGATCCAGGTGATAGGCAGCGGAAATTTGTTGGAACACCTTGCTGGAGCAACGGGTATGATCTCCCGTTTTCTCAGGATGGCCCCTCAAGTCATGGAGAGTTTACATGACTATGACTTCAAGTTAGTTTATCCTATAGTCTTATATCTACTATAACCGTAGACTGTTTTTTCTAATTTGAAACATCTTATTCAGGGCTGATATTTGGTCGTTTGGAATAACTGGGCTAGAGCTTGCACATGGTCACGCTCCATTTTCTAAATATCCACCAATGAAGGTAATGATACTCTTGTGATATCTGAATTTCAGCTCCAAAAAACTAAAATAGAATATGGTTTTTAGGTGAGCTCTCATAAAGCCTTACTAAACAACTAATGCATATTGTGCTGTGTAGCTCTAAGGATTCAAAAGCCTTCACCAAGACAGCTGGACAAAACATTTCTTCTAGTACAACTCAAGAGAAGCAGACATAAGGTAAGATCTTGAAATTGACTAGTAACTTCGGAAACAAATTAGATTAGTTTAGGAAGCTGTAAGTATATATACATACAATTAATCATGGTCTTTGAATCTTTGATGAGACGAGTTTGTGATTCCTCAAGTTGTAGAGGACACACAAGTCACTAGACAACCCAAGACGAGAGATCATTCAAGCACTAGTCCGGACCAAAAGTGTTCTTTCTGCATTCTTCGTCGTCAAACTGAAAACACCAAAGCTTAAAGCTGGCTATTTTCTGTTTCTATGTAATTTCTTAATTCTCACATCAATGTTCCACATCAACGAATCTTACATTTGATTTCATCAAAAATATATGTTGCTCAATCATTCAAACCAGGACATCTTGGCTTGACCTTCAAGAAATATCCATGTATCCTTTTGGTTGTTAGAATTTCTCTAACTCTTAAACCATTGATGAGACATATGTTTATCTTTAAGGATGATTTTAGATATATAGTCTTGAAACAAAAGAGAAGCAAGTGGTTGGATAAGTTCCTCATGCGCAACATTACAATACCAACATAAATACAGGTACAACTTCGTTGTTTTAGATTTTTTTTTATAGGCTCGTGTTTTTAATTTTTAGGTTTTCAATTGCATAAATTTTTATGATTGCTCCGGTTTTTATTATTTTTTTTTTATCTTTCGGATTTTCTGTTTACAATTTTTATTTCCATTAAAATTTTTCTATTTTTCAAATATTACCTTGTTAATCTTGTTATTCGTTTGGTTTTTTATTTGTTTTTAAAAACTTTAAATGTTTTAGGAAGAGATTTATTTTACCTTATTAATAAAGAGATTTAATGGGATTCGTAATGCGGAAACTAACCAAACATCGAGATCCCGTCCATGGTATTCATGGTCCGTCAGCCGTGTCGTGTTTAACTTGTTTTCCGCGTATGATATCCACACGGTTTTTTATTGATTTGGTAACACCTAAATCTTCTCCGTTTGTTTTAGGATTCCCTTAAGGTTTCTAGGATTTTGGTTTTAGGGTTAAACCCTTCTAATATTAGGGTTTATGATTTAATAATTATTAGGGTATAAATTTTAGTGTTTAGGGTTTACATTTTAGGAGTTTATAGTTTGTTACGAGTAAAATCACTTTTTGGTTTAGGATTTTAGAGTTTAGGGTTCTTAAACCATAAACCTCCAACCATAAACCCTAAAACCCGATGAATACTTAAGAAGTGATATTTTAAATAATTTACCCCCTTCCCATGGTATTTTTGAAAAGTGTACACAAAAAATGGTAGTTTTGAAATTTCCCCAATTTTTTGGGACTTATCAAATACTACTCGCATATATTACACGCAGGTGATAAATACAATTTGCTATTATGTAATTACATATCAGAAAATAGCTCGTTATATACATATGAAAAATGAATTTAAAGTTATAAAATTTTATCAATCAAATTTTTAAAAAACAACACAGTTTTTAATTATACTATAAGAGAATTTCAACGTATATCAATACATATATACATTTTTTTTGCACCCTTCAATATATTCTTACATTATATTTTCTAATATTATATATTATATCATGTTTATAAAATGTAATATATTTCAAATCCGCGCAAGGCGCCGACCTTTCCCTAGTTTACCATATAATACGGTTTTGAAGAGATAATGATATTTACGATTTTTGAAAGAAAATTTTACAATGTGGAAAAAATATATTTTATGATTTAGATGGACAACTATATTTTATGATTTTTATCGAAAAACCAAGATATTATAGTTGTAGCAGAAAACGAGATTTTACGGTTTTGGCAAAGAACTCAATTTTCCGGTTTTGGCAGTGTTTGGTAAAAAACTAACCATTCGATTCGAAATACTTCTACGAAATGAAAACAAAAAAAGTTCAAATGATCAACGATTTTATATTATAATTTCCTTGCGCTTTGATTACAAGGAATTGATCAAAAAAATCACTGTAAAATAGGTGTTCCGGTTACGAAATTCTCGGCCCCCTTTCAGTTTGTCTTCTTTCCTTTTATATAGGGAATACTTCGTATTTATCTTAAACTTTATCGTAATAGGATTTATTTATTGTATATTATTTTGGAGCTTATCCATCCCGAGCGTATCAATTTGATCAAGATTCAATAATCTCCTCGAATCTCGAGAAAAATTATCTCTTATATATAATTATTTAGAAATACCTATGGGTATTAATCGGTGATAAAATTATGCCCAACAACTTGCCCCACTCTTCATTTGTTATTAAGAAGTTGAAGAGTAACATATTTCATCATGTTGAGTCCTTGTATATGTAGTTTTCATCTTGTCTTGTAGACTAGAATTATATTCAGTGGCGTTCAAAGAGGGTTGTTGCTTTAGTTTCTCGGTCCAGGCCAAATGGCCCGAACTCTAAGTTCATGCTCGTATGGTTTGTCAATTTCATTTTTCTTTGGTTGGAGAACGTTTGGGCAAAATCTCTCTTTTGTAGACGCCTTTCTCCTTTCATTGAAGTGTTTCGGGCTTTAAACCTCTTTCATCGTAGAATACTAAAATGTTATTTAGATAAAGTTGTGGCTTTAGATACGAGCTTCCATGCAGTCTCTTTATGCTATTCTCTTGGCCCCATTGATTTCCGTCTCTTCTGATTTCTTTTTTTTTTTCACTATGTCAGTCGTCTCCATAAATCATGTATTCTTTCTTGGGCTATTGTTATGTTTTAGGTAGAACAAGATACCGCAAAGGTTCACTAGCCACCCTTTTGTCGAGTAACTTTTGGTTAGTCCTTAATATGATGTTTCTTCTTTAATTTTCTTAGATGGTGTATATTTCATCTTTGTAGCGCAATCGTATCGGCATGTGATTCAATACTTTTGTCGAAGTTCTTAGTTGCAAACTTTTCACTCTCTTATATCGATTATTGCCGTAGGAACTTAGTTTCTTCTTATTCTTATGAGGAAATCTAGTGAATGAGTTGAGTAGATATTTGTAGCTCATAAGCGTATAAGTTGTTTTTGTAGAGGGGTCATGACATGCTTCAAATGAAATTTTATCGTTACCCCCTTTCCCTTTATTCTGTTTTTGTTAACCGAGTCAAAAAAGCTTTTTCCCCTGTTTGTTCAGGTTAGGGAAAGACCACCACCGACACTTTCGACAGCTTTACTTCAAGTTTCATACCATTGATTGTAGTTGGTATTATTCACACACACGGTCTTAGAGATTTCTCTTTTTAATGTGTGATTTAGGTGGAGGGCTCCAGTTTACATACTATTTGCTATTTTCCTAGCCTTGATGCATATATATATTAAGAGTAAAGTTTGTCGTAGTAAGCATCGGTGCATCGGAAACGGTTAATTTCATGCCAAGTTGCCTAATTCTTGGCGAGCAAACTTGTCTTGGAGAGGAACACCGTCTTGGATCAAATTCATCAATTTTAATTTTTTCTTGTTTCCTTTCATACCCATTCACATGAGATCGAACACGTTGATAACCTTTCAAGATTATGGGAATTCTATTTGCTGGACCCATCATTGTAACTTCAAGTTTTACTGAAATCGGCTTCTCCCTTTCCGCACCACCTGTTGTTTATTGTGATATATAATGTTGGTGCAACGTATCTTTGTGCTAACCCAGTATTCCACTCTCGGATGAAGAATATTGCACTCGACTATCACTTTGTCCGTAACCAAATTCAGGCTGGTCATCTACGTGTCTCACATGTCTCAACACGTGATCAATTGGCTGATACACTCACCAAACCGCTTCCATGAAATCGTTTTCAGCTTGTATGTTCCAGGATTGGAGTCACCATGGTACCTCCATCTTGAGGGAGAGTATTAATTAAGGTGATATGTAAATAGCTAATGAGGGTCTAATTGTAATTAATATTACCGTAGTATTCATCTATGCCTCAGTATAAATACATGTACGATATCTTTCTGTGAATAATAAGAGATTACATTTATAGTATCAAGGTTACTTTGATGAATGATATTGGTTCTAGATCTCCTTTTTTTTTTGGTATTTAGGTTTTTGGACATCGGGAATCCAATGAACAATACTTAGATGTGAATTGATCCATCTAGATGTTAAATATATAGCTTCATGTTATGCAGACAGGGTTAGGTAGAAAATCAAATTCGAGGAACCGAACCGGTATCAAACCGAAAACTACAAGTTCAATATTGGTTGGGATATATCTATGTAAAATACCTAAACATAAAATCAAGATTTAGGTACCGAAAATCCGAAACCGAATTGATACAAGCCCGAACGGAGAATCGGATGGGTAGATAAGAGCACCTCCACTAATGGTTATTAGGGACGTCCTACACACAAACCAACACAAAAATAAATAAAAAGAATAGCCAAAAACTAAGCAACGTGTCTTATATTAGCATCGGAAGCACCCCTTAAGGTACGGCATGTGTCGCGTGCTGATTGGACCATTGTTTTTTTTTCTCAAAAACTTTTTATTTAAAACAAAAAAATTATATTAAGAAACAAAAAAATATTTACAAAATGTGAAACAATAAAAAAAAAAGCGATAAAAAAAAAATTAATAATAATGTTTAACATTTTATGTAAAATATTTATGTTTTTAATTTAATAGTTTTAAAAGTTTGAATTAAAATAAAAATTCTTTAAGAAATTAATAACTTAATGATTAAAAACATTTGATAGGGATTCTCTATAGGAATAGTTATTAGTTTAAAATTTTAATTATATGATTGGTTTAATGATAAATAAACTTAAAGAGGTTCTCTGGTGGAGGTGGTCTAACTGAAATATTTGAGACATAAATTAATATAAGTATATTTGCAAGTAATTACCACATTTTATAAATAAATATAAAACGAATGAGTACGTAGCTAATTTTCTAGTCTTTAAAAGTTGGTAAGATTTTAAATTAAGATTTACCACATTAATTTTGTAAGAGCTCGTTATACGTACGACCCACAACTTGGAACAAATCAGCCATAAATATCATTGAAAACTTATCTACAAGGAAGAAAAAAAAATAATCCCAAAGAAACCTCATATATAAACCAATGTCAAAGCTGTTTAAAAAAAAAAAAAAAAAACTAATACCCTGAACGTAAAGGAAGCGGAGAGAGGTGAAGAAAGAAAGATGTGCTGTATCAACGTGGAAGAGGAGAAACTAAAGAGAAGCAGAAAAAGAAACGGAGACTGCAGAAGATCATGTCAGGAACCGACTTACCGATTACGATGTGATATATGTGGAAGAGCAGATGTGTACACCTATTGTGCTGCAGACTTCAAGTTTTTCTGCTATGGATGCGATGTTTTTGAACACCCTTCTAACCACTGGTCCTGGAGACAAGTGCGGCGTATGCTCTGTTCCGTTTGTCAGTGTTTCAACCGCACTTTGATAGTTGAACATATCCGCTACACTTTACCACCGTTGTCCGTCCCAGTCGAGATACCGCATGCCCTAATTGAAGTGGACGCGACTATTCCTGATTTCGATGAAGATGAATAATTCATTACGTGTACCCTATTTGATTAAGGTTTTGTTTTAATTATTTCAGCATTGGATGATTCTAATATTTTGGAATTTTAATTTGGTTTGGCGAGAGCTGTTTAAGCAACGTTGAATGAGAAACTCGTGTTATCAATGATGACTTATGCATAGAATTTTCATGGATATTGATGAAGACTGCTAAAACACCGTAGCATAAACACAGTTTTAAAGAGGAATCAATGTTTTTTTCTTTTTCTTTTTTTTAGCTACATGGACTTGATATAATTGGTTGTTATATTTATTTATATTTTCTTTTTTCGGTAACAATTGGTTGTTATATTTATGTATTGTATTTTGGTGTTCAAGAATCTTTTAGATGTGGTTGAATATGTCTGTTGTATNTTTTATTTTTATATATATATATATATATATATATATATATATATATATATATATATATATATAAAGTTAAGATTATATATTCATATGGTATATATATAAGAAGTTAAGATTATATATTCATATATGGTTCCAACACGTACGTTTTTCTAAATCTTTTCAACATATTTCGTCTACTAATTTTGTACATGTTTTCACGGTATTATTCTTATATATATGGATCAATATCAAATAATTGAATAGTTAGCTAAAAAATATTATATATAAGTTGGCAGGAGATATAGATAGGTTAAGGGGGTGTTATTGGTTATGGTATTTCAATGAATTTCAAATCCATGTATGATTTGATAGTATTTCCAAATCCTTATGAAATCCTCTGAAATCATAAGGTTTAAGTTAGGAATTGTGGCTTTGTATTTTTAACATGGAAATCCATCAAATCCTTTATAAAATCAAATCCCTGGATTTATAAATCATAAAACGAATAACACATGATTTGAAATAGGATTTACAAATCACAAAACGAATAACACTGGATTTAAATATGGATTTAGAATTCACTGATCCAATAACACTGGATTTGTTTTAAGTTTACGGATTCTTTGAAATCCATAAACCAATAACCCCCACTAAATGTGATACGTATTTACAAGTTGTAAATTTATCTATCCCAAAAAAATATAATATATATATTACGATATATAAATTATGTAGGGGAGAGAAACTTGAGAAAGAAAGAGACTTTTCAAAAACGTGAGAGAGATGGGTGATAGTAATCTAGGGGAGAAAGAAATATTAAGAAGAGGTGGAATTGCAAAACCTCAGTGTGCAAACAAGTGACCGATCCATCCGAGTGTGGTGTATGTGGAACAACTGATATGCTGGTGTACTGTGATGCTCATATAGATTTCTTCTGCTATGAATGCGACCTAAAGCAACACCCCTTGGACAACATCTGGGCTTGGAGGCACGTACGTCGCATGTTGTGTCCCGTTTGTCAGTGTTTCAGCCGCAAAATATTTGTTGAAAATTTTCGTCTAACTTTACCACCTTTGCCCGTCATCCCAATCAAACTACCGCACGCCCTGTTTGAGCTCGGTGCCAATTTGTCATCAGACGACGAGGAGGATGCCGATTAATTACTACGGTTTTTTTTTTTTTTTGTTTATTTGATGATTATTATAAACGGCAAAGTTGCAAATTTAAGAAAGAGTTATACAGTTTTTTAGATATATTTACAATAACATTTATTTTCCTGGAATTATAAACTATATATAACAGCATATTTTGTGCTATTATATATTTTCTTTACAGCAATGTTTTTTAAAATTTTATAATAGCAATTTGTTTTCGTCAGAGTTTACTTAATAGAATTTTGTGTAATTATACAATATTTTAAATTTTAATTACTATCATTTTAAGTTTCTATGGTTCAAATTTAAATAATAAATCACCATATTGATAATGTTAATATATTAATACGAAATATGAAAATACATAATTACAGAATTCAAAAAAGTAGAAAACCATATTAAAAAAAAAACCAAAAACAAAAAAAGAAGAAGCATAACTCTATGTTTATCTTTAACAATCTTCTCCTTTATCGTCTCCTTCTCCTCGTTTCTCGGCCTTTATATTCAAAATAATGTTCACAGTTTCCAAACCAACATGCATTAATCGATTCGTCTATAGTTTCTTGCTTTTGTTTTCGGTTGTGCACAATGCCCTATGGGATTCCATTAGTGAAAGTACGATCATATTTTTACGGTTAAATTAAGCAACGGTGCCTTCCTTCTTGGCTGCTTGCTTATTGTTGTGCATCCCAACTTTGAACACTTGTTGTTTCACATTGATCTCATCCACATTTGAGCTAATCCTCAAGCTCCTATCATAATCGTCACCAAAGCATTCATCGCTTTCGGCTAAGTTTTCAATTAAAGTTTCCGCTTGACCACAATCCAAGCTGGCAAAACTACCATATATCGCCGTATGTAAAACCCTTATAATCTTATTATGAACTTCTCGGTAGAAGATTCCGAGTAAGTTCTCCTTGGAGACTCCAGGGTGAGAGCAAGATCTCATGAGACCCTTGAATCGATCANCCCCTTTTTTTTTTTTTTTTTTTTTTTTTTTTTTTGTCTAAACCCTTGTAGCTCGTTACGGAATCTTGCAATCTTTTGTTTGGGAAAGAATATCCTAGAAAATTCGGTTTTCACAGTACCCAAAATAGCAACTAAGTTGGAAGGGATATTCTCTCCCAATAGGCCCATTTACCATCAAGCGAGGATGGAAACAACATCATTCTGTCCTCGGGAAATTCATTCATCTTGATGGTTCTACAAAGTCTCTGGTGTTGGGGTATAAAATCCCCCACCGTTGAAAGTCAACGGTCAACGGTCAACTGAAGAAAGTCAACGATGACTCAGCTTACGGAAAACGACTAGGTATACAACTGAGGCCTACTTCACTTCACGAGACTGAAGTTTGACACCAATCTCCCTGAAAGTTCACTAAGCCAGGAAGACTGGAAGACGTCTGGTACTCATCTCATCAAGGAACCTCGAAACTTGGTGCCGAGGGAACCAGGTGGACATATGCCGATGGCCTCATCCTCATCATCTTGAGGCCGACGGCCTCATCAAACCATTAAACGCCGACGGCCTCTTCCTACACAGCTTGAAGCCGACGGCTATGAGAAAGTAGGAAGCACGGTGACTTGTCCTCGAGGCCGATGGGTCTCGGTTACAAGGCCTTAAGGCCGATGGGTCAAGGAAAAGCCTTGGAGCCGACGGCTCTTGGTCACTACCTGATTGCCGACGGCTCATTGTCATCAAACCAAAGGCCGATGGCCTTCAACGAGGATTAAGGCCGATAACGACCACTGATACTCAAGCCGATGGGTCACATTCAGGAACCTCGAGGCCGAGGGCTCTCTTCGGGAATCCTTGATGCCGATTGGTTCATTCATCCTTCGTCACCANCTCAAGACTGCGAGGACTCATGTCCTTAACGAAACAACAAGAGCACAAGACCTTAACAAGACGACGAGTCTGTCATGCCGAGAACTTATCAGAACACTTAAACATTTTCTCCTGGACTAAGAAGTCAAGAGGGACACAGACTCCTTACTACGGCCCGTGGATCAAGCCCATCTGAACGGAAACATCCACGAGGCCTATCTTGCCGACTTAGCTTCAGGAGAAGATTCTGGAACATTCCAGCGAATATACGCTACTTAGCAATATTTCCTTTTTTCATTAGATTTCCCTTTATTCTCGGCCGACTTAAGGCTCTTGTACTCTTGTATAAATACCCTCTCAATTCGTCAGAATGGGTGGACACAAATCTTTTACTCACAAACTACCCGCAACTTTGCTGACGAATAAAATTCTGACTTTGACTTCTCGTTCTTGAGTTTTCCCGCGAAAGTTGACGAATCCCTTAAGAAACCCTAAAAATACTTGATTGCGGATTTTGACATCCACATCTGGAAACGGTCGAGATCCTCCAATGGAAATTCGATTGCATTCCCTTTAAAGGTAGATCTCTCCACCATGTTTAGCACACTCCCTTTTATCTAAAACTTGCTGTTTTTAACCGAAGAAAGAAAGATTCCTAGGGTGACTTCCTTAGTGTAGGGTTCATCGAATGCCCCAATAGGTCTGTTTCCTTGTCTTTGCGAAGAGAAATAATGTTCACCTAATTTAAAGTATTAGCTACTTCACCATATAGTAACATTTTTACAGACAACTTTCGTTGGCGATAAATTAAGAATAGTCCATTGTACTGTTTCTTTTATTCTTCTGAAACACTTTTTATCTTTATGTTGCATAGTGATCCATATGATACTAAAATAAATCATTATTAATAATACAAATTTTGTTTTATATAGTTGATTAAGTTTTTTTAATTTCTCACATATCATTTTTGTCATTTGTCTCTGTGCCATTTTTTATTTTGATTGGTTAATAATAATAAATATGTGCATGAGGCACAAATAAAATAATATAAAAATATTTTAAAATAAAAAATTGTATTTTGCTATTTCTTTTCTAAAATATATTATTTTATATTCATGTGTACATTTTTTGGTTCTAATTTTATAATTTTATATTTGTGCCCCCAATACACATATTTGTTCTTGATCCACCCTTGCAAAGAAAAAAAAAATATGCTACTATAACGAAAAGCTTACATGTCTCAGAATATAGTCATATTACATACTATGGTTCTCAAAAAAAANGTTTTAAAAAAAAAAAAAAAAAAAAAAAAGATAAAAAAAAAGTCATATATACATACTATACTATTTTGTTTTGATTTTCTGATATATGTTGTTGATAAGAAAATTTGAACCAAATTGAAAACTTTCGTTATATCCATTCACATTTAGTCAAGAATGTACATATATAAAATCTAAAACGGAGAGTGGATTAATGACGTGCATTACATAGAGAATAAATTAATGACGTGCATTACAATGGCGTGCATTAATCAAAAAACATTGTTTATTTTTTCACAAAATTTTAGAAATTGTTTGAATAATTTGCTTTCTAATATAACTGTTGATGTAAAACGAGTTAATACAAAGGATTAACGTGACACAATTTTCATAAGAGAAAATCTCATTCTTCTTCTTGTTCAACTAATTGCTGATTTGAAAATTTCTTCTTCAACAACTTAGGTTTAGGTTTCATAGGCTTCAAGAACTTAGATTGCAATCTCACAATCTCTTTCAAAAAATTCCCTTTAAATCCTAATCAACTTCCTCTCAATCTCCTCACCATCCTTTTCAATCACTCCATAGCACCGTGCAACCACCTCTGCCATAGTACTCACACATCCATCGAATCGTAGATACTTAATCCGGGTATCAATCTCCGTATCCAAACACACTCTCACCGCTCCTACTTCTGTTAGAACCTCCTCGCTAGCTTTCACCATCTCCTTCGCGTTTTTGCACGTCGCCTCGAACACTATGAGTCTTAGAGTAGGGTTCGAGATCTGGTTTACGGATTTAAATTCGGAGATTGTGGTTGCAGGAGAAGAAGGGAAGAGGTAGATGATGGGGGATGATGTGAGGGAGGTTATGTGGTTACGGCGGAGACGGCGGCCAGGAAAGCGAGAACCTAGGTTGTTAAAGAAGAAGCTTTCATAAAGCCTAGGGAAGTGTAAGACAAGTGAGAGAACAACTAAATCCTCCCTCTAAGAACATACATACATCTAAGAACATCCATACATCTAAGAACAACACATTCAATCTTCCTCAGTTGCCTAGATTTGTGCATAGAGCAAAATAGCACTCTCTCTTCACTCATAAGAACCAACGCTGAAAAAAAAAAGAAAAAAAAAAGTACCACCAAACAAAAGAATAAGAAGATGAAAGAGACCATAATCAACTCTTATTCTAAAAAATAAAAAATACTCTAGATTCACGTAGTACGTACTCTCCCTTAAATTCGTTCAAAAACAATTATAAACCTCATAGGTCGATGGCGACAACGGAACATGGTGAAGAATGCAATGCATTAAGAAAATTGTGGTGATGCGGTTCGAAGAAGGCACACAATATTGAGACTTCAGACAAAGATAAGAAATTGTGAGAGAACTAACGGAAGAGCGAGAGATTGAATATGCCAATTAGTAATCTCTTTAGCTTCTCCATCTCCTCCCATGTTCAATGGCTTCTTGTGCTATATGTATTTTCTTCCACCAATAATGAGGATCATCTCTATCGACCCCTTGTCATCACCATTTATGGCTTTCCGACCTTTGACTAATTGATCGTAGGAGTCTTTAATACGAAGAGGCACAAAGACCATGACTTATTCTTGTTGATTTATTAGTGAGTATGTGTATAAACAAAATATTTTAATTGGTTAACCAACATAAAACTGATGACATCAGCAATAAATTCATGGTGAGACACACTCATCTTTTATAATATTGATTATTTTCATTATTATTATATATATATGTGGTTTTGAAAGGGTCTTAACTAACACACTAGGGTCTTAAGTGAGACCTTAGACCATCTACGTACTCATGAACCTCTAATGGGTATCTTAAACATAAAATAATATTAAAATTAATATTAATTTAATCTAAGGATACCACTAAACTTTTATTCACTTTTCTCTCTCCACTGGTGAACCCAAGTGTGGGTTTCTTAAGAATAAAAATAATTTTACTGAAAATGTGGCTTTTAGTATAATACTAGTATTTTGGCCCATGCGCATGCACGGACAATCAATTTCTTGATTCATTTTTATTACATAAATGTGATATTTTTGTTGTATCTTTTTATTATTAGTTTTTACTGATAATGTGTTGTTCTTGGTTGTATATTTTTATTATTAGTTTTTACTGCTAATGTAATTTTTTTTGTTCTATATTTTTAATATTAGTTTACATTGTAAGCAGATTTTATTTTGTTACATTTTCACGTTTTAAATATTATGTAAACGTCAATATTTTGTTTGTTTCTATGTGATAAGGAGTTGTCTAATTCTTTTGTTGAATAACGTCAATGAATTAACAAATTTATTTTAGTAGATAAAATGATAAACCATACAAAGCTATTGAATTACAGCTAATTAAGATAATGTTTAGAGACTAAAATTGAAAACCATAGACACCATCCAACTTACAAATTTATTGGTGTTATTCAAAAGTTTTACAAAAATTTAGTACATAGACCTTACAACAACAAATTTTTATTCATAATAAGTGATGAGGAATAAAACTGATCATCCCCTGTGTCTCATTTGTGGCATAGTTACTCTTCATTGGAAGAGTCTTCATCAGTAGAGTCTTCATTGGAAGAGCGTTCATGACTTTGACACATGAAAATGTTAACTGGCCGATCTGGATGGTTGGCATAATAATCGTATTTGTAAACAAACTCCGAGAAATGTAACCTGTGCAAATATAAAGAAGTATTCAAACCATAAACCACACATGTATACAAGATGTTTTTTATATGATGTTATATAATACACATACTTGATTTTAGCTTTCTTAACTTCTTCACACCTGGGTTCAAAAAGTATTTTCGAATACTTATTGGAAGCCGATAGACCATACTCATCTAAATTAAAAATTCATAATTAGTTATCTTATATCTTAAAAATAATTTAGGATTTACATTATTTTAAAACAAGAAGATATTTGGATTTACCTCCTATTATGGTAATGTCACATAGTCGGAGAACACAAACAACTGGCCATTCAGCTTGATAATTAAGCCAATTCGGTAGAAAAGATGTTGCAAAGTCATTTTTTGCAACACATTTTAATTTGTTCAAACTGTTCAAAAAATACAAAGTATGTATAAAAAATCAATACTGACTTAGTACTAATGTAGATATTGAATGTACTTACTTGAAATCTTGAAGAACAAATCGTAAACACGTAGCCTCTGGTATACGTTCATCAAGCCTATCAATAGGTGGAAAGTATTCCATCTTATGCACAACGACTATAACTCCGATATTGTCAACTTAAAAAAAAAATTGATTTGGTTAGCGTTATAATATATATATTTCTTTACCAACATTTATATGTAAGTAACAACAGAAGAACACTCACCAACATTTAAGTGTGCAATACCAGCATGAATGCTTTCGAAATCAACACATGGATACATCTTACAAAGATTGAGATGGGTTACTTCTCGAACTTTTGTATCCTCGGTAAAGTACAAATGATAAGGAGTTGCAGTGAACCTTGCTTCATAACCCCTTGTAGCTATCTCAAAATTTGAGATGTAATACCATTTTTTTTTCCTCAATACGGTTTCGGAACCGCAAGTTGTTGAGATGAAATCGTATTGTACAAAACAACCTTCCTCCCTTTATAAACAAACGAATATAAGAACATTACTTGCATGTGAATATTAGTTGACAATAAACATTTCAATGCCCAAATTAAAATGTGAAATAATGTTTGTGTCATAGATGCTTTTTTTGCATATATGTATTTAGATTTTTAAAACACTTATATGGAAAAATGAATGTTATCATGATGCAAAAATGATAAAACAATAGAATAAAAAAAATATAATGTTCTTGAATATATTAATTTAGTTTTTAAAAACAAGTATAAAGAGAATGTCCATATGACCATATATGGTATAAAGAGAATGTCCATATGACCATATATGTCTACCATATGAACTACAATCTTATGATGTTGTTGCTTTAACCGAGCATACCTGTAAAAGTGCATATATATTTAAATTTAAAATAGTGTTTTCTTTTGAAAAAAAATTACCACACGCCGATATCAATAGATGTCTCTCCACATGAAAAGGGTTGTGATAAGTTTTCTTCCAATCTCTAACGATTTGAACACAAATCCTCGTATCTTGAAAATTTGGTAGCAAGTGTGAAAGATCTTCACACAAAGACATGGTGTATTGTGAAGTTGTTGAGTGAGAAATTATATGTGAGGAATGTCCAAGTCTCAAATCTAAAGAGAAAAGGAAGATATAAGATCGGTTTTATGAATAAAGAGTTAAGAGAGATAAGGTCGGTTTTATGAACATAAGAGTGTCAATAATATGACAAAAGTATATGGCATGACTCTGTTAAGAGAGATAAGGTCGGTTTTATGAATAAGAGAAAAGGAAGTTGTTGAGTACATGCATTGGTCTAAATTGTTATCATTCATATAGAGATTTATGTTCTGCATGTATATGTGTGTTGTCATTGAGCAGGTTAAATTTCTGTCGACTACTTTTACTCTATTCTAGGTGAATTTATAGATGTGTAGGCATTGACTAAGAATTTATATGTCGTATAACCCCCATCTTCACTACTATTAAATACCTTTTTCACTTTATACTGTTATTTAACATCTGTTGCGGTTGTTCTTTAAATTCTATTGGAGATGATGTTAATAAAATATAAAAAAGAAATAAGACTATTTGGATGGAGGATAAAGCTCATATAGTTAAATAAAACTTTGTTTCGATGGTACAAATATTGATACCATGGATCAAATATTGAAATATTGATACTACTCAGCCACTGGATTCCCCGGAATATTCATATTCATCAACATCAATCCTGTAAAACTTATTTTAATTAGTAGATAGTACAAAGCATTAAAAGTAGCTAACTATAACGCAAAAGTTATACCGAAACTTACACGCAACGTTTAATAAACCGTGGCACCTCGATCATATTTGGATTCAATAAGACTTCGGAACACTGGCCAAGTGTGTGCACTTCATTTTCTATCGAAAATAATTATCATGTCAGGAGAAACCAAAAGAATTTATAATAATGAGTCAAGTTTTATACTTACCAGTATCATTAGTATTGATGTACATCCACCTTAAACACACAAATTTGTGGGATACTCATGTCTCTCTTCTTGTATGCGTCATAAAGGTTCAGTGCATAATCACCTATAGCAAAGCATTCCATAATTTTTCCACTATTGGATCAATGCCAAATAAATATTAGACTACAAAATAACAATGTTAAAAAATAATGTGATTTAGATTTATGCCCGTTTTATACACACTCACTACTCATCCTCAATTTGCCATGAAAAGGTTAGCCAATGAGAGAATCTATTCTCTTCTGTACGTTCATGATGATAACAACATTCATCAACTTTAATTACCTTTGCAATGACATCTGTAGATACAAATAATAGTGTTATAACACATACACATAATTTAATAACTACAAAAGAAACAAGATTACAGAACATACCAACACGGTATTTGGGATCATACTGTTCATTTTTTATTTTTTTTGAAATTGACCAGATGTAGAAAAGAATCTTGGCTTTGTGGTTCCAAATCATGAACAATAGTGTTATTATAAAAAAATATCTCATATTGATTTGTAGTAGTAAGATGAAACTCTTCCACAAAAGCATTGACGTTAAATTCTGATATAGTTTTCCATTCACCTTTGGTAATCTTATTTTTAAAGATTGGTATACAATCGTTCTTAAAATTAGCTTGAATTTTGGTACCCTACAATTTTAGTAATAATAAAATATCGTCATGAATATGGTTTTATATAAAAAAAACAAAAACCAATTTGTAAACTTAATTATACAAAAACCACATACCTTTGTATCCACCAGAATCCTTTTGAGAACTTTGTCATTCGGGTTTGTTGCTTGTATCCATTTTTGAAGAATCTTCACATGAATTTCTTGAGTTGTTTTCCCAACACTAGATCAGCTATGAAAACGAAGTTAGGCATTCTGTCTTTGATTTTTTTTTACCGATATTTGTCAAATATTTAGGGGCTCTTATATGGTTTCGCATATAAACAAAAAATCCCTAAAACGTAGGGACTTGAACTAAATTATAGGAACGATAATTTTGAAGTTTAGTTTTTGATTGAAAAACCTTCGTATTTTCAAATTATGGCTTTCGTCAATTATAAATTACAAAAAACTCAAGCAGACAACTAATTTTTGTTTTATTTTATTCAATTATTAGCGGTCAATATGTGTTTCTTTTTACACATCCTATTTTAAAACTTAATATTTCAGGAGAAGAGATGAAAAATTGACTCGTGATTGAATAGTTCTTCTTCAGAAGAGAAGAAAAAGTTGTGTCTAACTAAATAGTTTTTGTTCACAGTCAATAGTTTAGAACACGTTAGGAATAAGTGTATTTTTTTCCTACATTGAAATAATAGACTGAACAATGCATAGTATATTTTTATACAATTCAAAAACAAATTCTTTATTGTGGTCAATAAGTTGTCAAATATTTATCATGTGACAATTCTAAATCAATCAAAGGCAAGGATAAAAAACGAAAAAAAAAAACATTCTTTTCATGATAGTTTTGGTCAGAAAATTATAAGCTATTTAAAAATTTGACAACTCTAAATCCATCAATGACAATCAATATAAGCAAAAAAATATTCATGTGTTTTTTAAGATTTGTCTACCATAACTTTATCCAATAAATCTAATGTTAATGCTAATTTTGCTTAATGAAAGTTGTGTAGGAGAGTTTTTGGGGATTAAACACAAAAAACGATAACTGCTTCGGTCAAACTTTAGCTAGATTTTTATAATTCTGGTCGGAACAACAAACTTAATGATATAAAAAAATTATAAAATAGTTCAAGATCAGATAAAGATAATCTAACCGAAATAGTTGCCGATTGCCTCCAAATATCACCCCTGCAATATTTAAACATCAGATACAGAATGTCATTAAGTCGTTTGATCCTAAATTGCACCTTATTTCTACAACAGCATATGGTTCATTTCCAAATTGTGGAGGCGAGCAC
>OVAF01001627.1:0-20007 GCA_900406245.1 Odontarrhena argentea | reverse complement strand
TATGGAGAATGATATTAGTTAAATGTCTTTTTTTAGGTTTGCTTATAACGGGTGGTTTATAAATTCAAATTGACAATTGTGATGTTATCCTTTCTCCTCGGGTGAAAGAACTAGTGATGATAATTTTATGGATGAGTTAATACTTTATTAACTTGATGATATGTCTATACCACATACTATTTTAAGTTTAAGATTCATGTGGTGGTTGATGAGTTTTTCAAAAATTTCAGGATTTTAATATCGTACACTTTGTTTTTTGTGTAAAAAATGATCCTACACTTAATCACGCAATACAACTTAATTACCATTTTGCAGCACACTTAAACGAATTACTGTTATTGGTAATGAAACTAGTGTAGAGTTGGTGAATTTTGAAAGTTGAAGACTTTGTTATATTAACAGTTAAGATTTAATGAGGATGATGATGTTACCATTTACCATTTACAGCCATATAAAATATCTTCAGAAGCAATATATTTAGTTTATGAAAAAGGGTAAAACATAGAGTTGCACATGCAATCATGATGTTCTTGGATCGAGAAATTAGGAGAATTAGACAGATTATGATGCAGGTTCTGAATATTCAAATCTTGCATAAAGAGTACTTCAACTATATAATAAAAAATTTCGACCCTAAATTGAAAAGGAAGGAAAAAAGAACAAGTCCAGTTGGAAAAGGTCATCCAAATGGCCCAGCTTTGGACACCACACCCGGCATATATAGCCGTCACCGGAGATTCTCCACCGGCCCTTTCCCTCTCTCAAACACACATAATCCTATATATAAAAGAAGAAGGGGCTCTCTCCTATTTGGACACATCAGCAATGCCACATCACCCTCTTTTCATTACACTTTCCACGTCAAATCTTTAAAATTTAATAAAGTTGTCTTTAGGCCTAAAATAATCAGTATATTAATTAAAGCCCAACAAATAATGAAAACTTGACCAAATAAACGACGTCGTATATAGAAAAGTTGATCGCCTGCGTTTCCGTTCCCACTTCCACGTCTACCAAACATTTCCATTATAATCTCGTCAATTATACAATGCCCTATTAACTTCCCATGTGAACATTAAACAATGATGTTATCGTCACGGCGATGAGATCTACCCTTGCGGCGACGCTAGAAAGAAATAGGTCTCAAGTTGGTCAGACAACACTCCCCTGATATAATTCCACGTGAGTTTTCTAAGATATCATTGTGTGCTTTTAATTCTTCATAGACTAGCTTCCTCCTCAAATTCAAAAACTATCTTTAGGTGATCAAAAACCTCAACTTGAAACTATCTTTTGCAAATTAAGACCTAGATATTTGTCCTGAAGTAGTTTTTGAAGTTCAGGTTATGGTTGTTAGTGGAATTTAACAGTGAATTTAAATTCCCCCTTAGCATGCTCTTACTTTCTGATTTGATATCTCTGTGATTTGTTGGGGAAAAATCTTTTGGGGATGAAACTTAATCCTACGGTAGATTGTAATCAAACTTTTACAACCTTTCTATCACTTCCCAACTGCAATACAATATCATGTTATTTTTTTATTAGTTTGAAGGCTTTGTTCGAGGGTCCTTTCGTTAGAGCTACTTGGATTTATATTTGCATCTTATGCTAATGTTACATTTTGTTGTTCAAGTTAATATATTTCCTTATAATCATGTATTGAAGATACTTGGTAGAGGATGAGTTCAACGCATACAATTTGATATTATGTGTGAAAGCAGTATTCGCTACGAAATATATTCACAGCTCATGTGGTTCTTTAGTATAATATTCGGTGAAGAATATAGCACAGTCGTTGGAGGAAGACTAGACCAATCTTTGGAGTAAGAAGGATCTTTTTCGAAAGTGTTTCAACTTTTCAGGAAGTTGTTTGATGCGATTGGGAAGGTAAACGAATTAGTCTAAATTTAAAAGGTGTCTCCGAAATGGGTCTTATTTTCTTTACTTATATCCACAGTCACTCTGTTTTCTTTTCTCGGAGTTTTTACTTATTGGCCGAACTAGGTAATTCCCTTTCCTACCTATCTGTTCAGTATAGCATACTAAACGAAGCCGGCCCCCGACATCAAAATAACTCTCTTAAATAAGTCTTATCAATAATCTTTTAGCCACATCGATTACAGTTCATGATGCTATAAGATGATCCGTGAGATTAACAGTAATCCCGTAGCTTTCTTAGAATCCTAATTGATGGTCCGTATGGAACCTCTTCTACGTACCCTTGGGTCTAGGAATAAGAGCTACTCTCATTACCGGCATGAGAGATGGTAACTGAAGACATTCATTGTATCACGGTCGCTCCTCCAAATTAAAATAGAAAGTGGCATGTTCAGGCCTAGAGAACTGGTTACAGATTAACAAGGTTTGTTTGGTTGAAAAGTTGACTCAAGAGTGTGAGGGACGAAGTGGCCGAAACAGAGCCTAACATCGCAATTGTGAAAGAGACACAAACCTCGAATTGATCACGATGTTACAGTCACTAAACCAAAGTTGATGTTATATCAGGGATCATGGGGACTTAACATCACGTAAACAAATACATCAGGATACGGCACTTCGTCTACAAAGCTGTAACTGCTATTGAAGGTTAAAGTTTTTTTCTGTTCCATGGAAGAAGGAGATGAGACTTTGGTGTGAAGGATATCTTGATCAAGCTGCACTTGCAGGTAACTGGAGGTAACAACTTGGGGTGTATTGTTAATACACTTAGCTGATAACATGGGTGGAAGATTACATAGTTTTCTTAGACGGTACGTCTTTCAAACAACAGTTTACCTCGTTTGGAAGGAAAGAAATGACAGGAGACATGAGAGTCCACGACTCACAGCTCCCAAACTCGTTCGCGTGGTGAATAAGGCCATAAGAAATAGATTTAGCTCTATACGTCTTTTGGGCGATGATAAGTATGAAAACGGAATGCAGTTGTGGTTTGCTTCGCTAAGATCCCCTTCTCAAGTTAGTTTTTTTAAAATATCCATCTCTCTTCACTTAATTTGTTATTTGCAATCAGTTGTAAAACATTTTTCTTTTTTATCTGAATAAAAATTTAACATTCTTCCCTAAAAAAAAAAGCAATAGGTATATATATGGAAAGAGGTAGGCAGTGTCTAAGTAAATTTCAATGTGGATGTACTTTTTGATTATTGTTTTCCATCTCTTTGTTGCATTAGTTTCATGTGCTTGCCTTGCCTTGCCTTGATTGTATATAACAAATAGTATATACTTTTAATTTCTTACATGCTCCTTCAATGAGTTTATGCAAATGTTTTATTACTGTAATATGCGAGATAACCATTAATTGAGCCATCTATTCAACACTATCAAATTTCCATGAAAATACAATATCAATTTTGTTACTTTTTAAATTATATTATTTGAGATTAAATTATGGTTATTGGTGATTTCATATTACCAATCAAGAACCGCGCGTAGCGCGGGTACTCACCTAGTATAAATAGNATATAGCCGTCACCGGAGATTCTCCACCGGCCCTTTCCCTCTCTCAAACACACATAATATAAATAAATAAAGAACATGAAAGTTTGGAAAAAATATTCTGTAACTTTTCATGAAGAAGATTTGACAAGTTTACACTTTTGAGTGATGACTTCATGTTTAGGCACCATAATAACAAATCCCATGAGCCTTTTGGCTCTCTGCAAGATATGGAGCCAGACGTAAAGAGGAAACGCAATCACTTTCACAGCTAAACAGTAGTACCTGGCCATGGCCGATCAAGTGAAAAAGTTGGTGCAGTTGCAATATCATAATGTAAAGCAAACAACTTTAATGTTCTTAAAGCAGCAATTTTCACATTTAGTTTAACCTACGAGGACCCCATTCATTTTCAAAAGGAAGCACCATAAAGCATTGAAAAAGAGAGAAAAGAAAAAATGACATGTATGTAGAGTGATTGTGGATCGAATGCTCAGAGAGCTATAAGCATGGTTGAGTCTAGGGAGAATATCTGAAACAAGTTTATTTGTCGCCATTGCTACATCTTAAGCTCCAAAGCCTTGGGAGACTTACTGTAACAGAGAGGTGAAGGAAGGGCCATTTTCTCAGCTACAATCTCTTGCATTTTCTTGGAACCGGGGTCGCCTTTTCTCTTTTTTTTTTTTTTTTTTTTATCATTTTTATCTGCCTACCTTAAAGAGCTCAGTTTTCTTTTAGTGTTACTTTTTATTCTGATCTCTCTCTCTCTTCTCCCACTGTTGCAGATTCTCAGCATAAGAGCTTGGAAGAGCTCGAGTTATGGTAAGCCTTCCCATTCACCTTATGTTCCCATCGCCTCTCTTTTCTTGTGAATGTGGCTACCACAAGCTTGCTTTGATCAAATAATGTTAGGGGACTCCTGTAAATATCACACTTGGGTCACATGTCTGGGTCGAGGATCCAGAACAAGCGTGGATTAATGGAGAAGTGATAGAAATCAAAGGCACTGATGCCACGATAGTCACTACAACAGGGAAAACAGTGAGAAGCTTCTTTTTCATTTCATTTGATCTAAAACCACACGAAATGGAAAAGATTATCTTATTCTGCTATGGACACAATTCACAGATCTTCTTTAAGATTTCCAAGAGCTTGAAGTATAGATTTGAATTTTTACAGATTGTTGCTAGTATTTCTAGTATCTATCCAAAGGATACAGAGGCACCTCCTGCAGGAGTTGATGACATGACTAAACTGGCTTACCTCCATGAGCCAGGGGTCCTCCATAATCTCGCTTGCCGGTTTGCTTTAAACGAGATATATGTCAGTATCTAAAACATTCAACTGATTATAACTTTTGAAACTCGATGTTAATATTATCCAATTGCAAACTTTTGGGTAGAGCAGACTTACACCGGGAACATTTTGATTGCGGTAAATCCATTCCAAAGACTTCCGCATTTGTATAGCGTCCATATGATGGAGCAATATAAAGGAGCTGCATTTGGGGAGCTAAGCCCGCATCTGTTTGCTGTTGCAGACACCAGTTACAGGTAGCAGTTGTTAATTTCTAAGACTGTTAAGCAGGTGTTGCAAGAATATATAACTCACCAAAAGCTTTGCATACACCAGGGCGATGATAAATGAGGCGAGAAGCCAGTCCATTTTGGTAAGTGGAGAGAGTGGAGCTGGAAAAACAGAGACAACCAAAATGCTCATGAGATATCTTGCATTCATGGGAGGTAGATCAGATACCGAAGGTAGAAGCGTTGAACAACAAGTTTTAGAGGTAAGTTACTTACTACACTTGCAACGTCTGATTCTATCCGCATCAAACAAATGCTTCCAGCATTCTGAACTGTTCTGTTTCAGTCTAATCCGGTATTGGAAGCCTTTGGAAATGCCAAAACTGTCAAAAACAACAATTCAAGGTGGTGTCTACGAAACACACTTATTTTGGACATATTTGTTCCTTTTTCTGCTGATATCTTTTTTGTTTTTACTATTTGTATGTCTCTGTATTCTACAACAGTCGGTTTGGAAAATTTGTTGAGATCCAATTTGACAAGCGTGGGAAAATATCTGGAGCTGCAATACGAACTTATCTTCTCGAACGGTCTCGAGTTTGTCAAGTCTCAGACCCTGAGAGAAACTATCACTGCTTTTACATGCTCTGTGCAGCACCCCCAGAGGTAAATCTTCAGTAACAAACCTGAAAGCAATAGAGCTGGAGAAATTACCGATACGATGATTGTAACAATATGTTTCATTTTCAGGAAGTTAAGAAATTCAAGCTAGGGGATCCGAGAACATTCCATTATCTAAATCAGACGAACTGCTATGAGGTTTCTAATGTAGATGATGCAAGAGAGTATATGGAGACCAGAAATGCCATGGACATTGTGGGCATTGGACAAGAGGCACAGGTTTTGTCTCATGACTCACATTCTAAGGATACAAATGTATAATGATGAGAGTGTGAAATGCCAAATACTGACCGGTAACTTCAACTTTAGGATGCCATATTCCGCGTTGTAGCTGCAATCCTCCACNCACAGGTTTTGTCTCATGACTCACATTCTAAGGATACAAATGTATAATGATGAGAGTGAAATGCCAAATACTGACCAGTAACTTCAACTTTAGGATGCCATATTCCGCGTTGTAGCTGCAATCCTCCATCTTGGAAATGTAAATTTTATCAAAGGAGAAGAAGCGGATTCTTCAAAACTCAGGGATGATAAATCAAGATATCATCTTCAAACAGCAGCGGAATTACTCATGTATATTTTTCTAGTATTCACTACCACCAGACCTCAAAAACTTCTGCACTATTCCAAAGACAATTCTGAGAAATCTTCAATTGTTTCATTTGCATCAGGTGCGATGAGAAGATGCTGGAAGACTCACTCTGCAAGCGTGTAATTGTCACTCCAGATGGTAACATTACAAAGCCGCTTGACCCAGAATCGGCAGCCTTAAACCGTGATGCTTTAGCTAAAACAGTGTACTCCAGGCTGTTTGACTGGTAAGTAAAATCAAACCCCTCAAACAAAAAGAGATATTTTAAAAATCATTAACAGAAGCCTTTAACTTGGATTTAGCATAAGACTTTTTCTAGATTAACATTTCAAACCGTGAAGTGACCTGTGCACTACTCAATTATGGCAGGATTGTGGATAAGATCAACAGTTCAATAGGTCAAGACCCGAATGCTACAAGCTTGATTGGAGTCCTTGACATTTACGGTTTCGAAAGCTTCAAGATCAACAGGTACACCTATCACAAATGATGAACTTGAATGAGGATAATTACATATAGGATTTGAGATTTGATACAACTATTGGTTTGATAGTTTTGAGCAGCTATGCATCAATCTCACAAATGAGAAGTTGCAACAGCACTTCAATCAGGTAGGAAACAGAATCATTGTAACCAGTTCACATTTCAAGAGACTTCTACATGGAACAATATTTCTCTGCAGCATGTATTCAAAATGGAGCAAGAGGAATACACGAGGGAGGAAATAGACTGGAGCTACGTTGAATTTGTTGACAACCAGGATGTCTTAGATCTTATTGAGAAGGTATAAACCATGCAACTAACATCACAACTCTGGATGACATTGAGAAGGTATAAAGTATAAACCAAGCAATAATCAATGGGGTCTTCTTTCTTGCAGAAGCCAGGAGGCATAATTGCCCTGCTTGATGAAGCATGGTAAGTGCAATCCTACATTTTAGGGGAAATAACAGTTTCACATAATCAATCCATAGCTAAGTTTCATCCTTGCAGCATGTTTCCCAAGTCGACTCATGAGACATTTGCACAGAAGATGTATCAAACATATAAAGGACACAAGCGTTTCAAAAAGCCTAAGCTTGCCCAGACAGCCTTCACTGTCAACCACTATGCAGGAGATGTGAGACAACACAATCTTAGAACTCTAAGCTAGAGTAAACAGAGTAGTGGCCAGTGACTGAACAAGCTTTTCTGCCTCAGGTTACGTATTCAGCTGAGCAATTTCTCGACAAGAACAAGGACTATGTTGTGGCAGAACATCAAGCTCTGTTAGATGCCTCGAAATGCTCTTTTGTCGCCAATCTGTTTCCACCACTTCCAGAGGACGCATCAAAGCAGTCCAAATTTTCATCAATTGGGACCCGTTTCAAGGTAAGCCGACTGAAAACATAGCATTTGCAAAATGCTCAAGATCTTGATTTCTGACGTAGCCTACTTCCAGCAACAACTCCAATCTCTAATGGAGACACTGAACACAACGGAGCCCCATTATATTAGATGTGTGAAGCCAAATACAGTTCTAAAGCCTGGTATTTTTGAAAATGACAGCGTCCTAAACCAACTAAGATGTGGAGTAAGCCTTAAGACTCAGGGTTCCTCTTTTAACAAGTTCATGTATTCCCAAAATACTTTTGCTAATAGCAGATCTTGATAACTGAACAGGGTGTGCTGGAAGCTATAAGAATCAGTTGTGCAGGTTATCCAACAAAACGAGCATTCGATGAATTTCTTGATCGTTTTGTGATGCTCACAACGGACGTTCCAGAAGGGTAAACATACTAAATAACAAGTCTGGAATGAAGACAAAGTAACATTTTGATCCTATTATATATCTCCTGATCCAATTTACACTATCTATATTGACAGATCTGACGAAAAGTCGGCATGTGCTTCAGTCTGCGACAAAATGGGTTTAAAAGGCTACCAGGTATGTCAAAATTTGAATAACTAAAGCAACCTATTCACTGAAATTTCAATCTAAACTTGCCTTCTGATTACACATCTTCAGATAGGAAAAACAAAGATATTTCTTAGGGCCGGACAGATGGCTGAACTAGATGCAAGAAGAACTGAGGTTTTGGCTGGTGCCACCAGACGCATTCAGAGGCAGATCAGGACGTATTTGACAAGAAAGGAATTCCTTGGGCAGAAAAGAGCTACAATTAATATTCAAAAACTTTGGAGAGGTTTTATTCTTCTACTTATGTCTCAACACTTCACCAGTAACACCCTAACTAACACAAAGTTATGAATTAAAACTGTCAAAATTATTGATAGAGCCATTTACACTATCGGGCAGGGTATTCGCAGTCTTGTCTGATATATTATGTCATAAACTGATCAAAATTTCAGCCAGGACACAATGTTCTTCACATTAACTGTGTCACGTGAATTGCTTATATAGCACGACTTGCTCGCAAGTTGTACCAAAACATGCGAAGGGAAGCTGCTTCAATTTGTATCCAGAAGAACATTCATGCTCACAAAGCAAGGAAATGCTACACTAAGCTCCAGGAATCAGCAATAGTCATTCAGACTGGTTTACGAGCTATGGATGCTCGAAACAAACACAGACACAGAAGAAGAACAAAGGCAGCAATTATAGTTCAGGTACTAACTTTCGACTACTTGCTAGCACTTATAATTTTTCTCCAAAAAAAATCTGAAGTTTCTGAACCTGTCTGTTTTTATCTCAGACTAGTTTTCTCTTAATAACAGTCCAGAAACTCTAACCTCGCTTATAGGATTTTCACGTGTGTAATGATTCTTACTGGTATATATTTTTTGCAGAGGGAATGGAGGAGACACCGAGCTCATGAAGCTTATAAGCAGCAAAAAAAAGCAACACTAACATTACAGTGCCTGTGGAGATCCAAAGTAGCTCGAAAAGAGCTCAAAAAGCTCAGAATAGTAAGTTTCATTGACAAGAAGAAATTTTGACTGATTAATTTTGCAACAATCTATCTAGTCTGTCTACCAGGCAGGAGAGATTTATACATAAGATAACTCTAACCATACAATCTTGTAAACAAAGGCTGCAAGAGATACTGGGGCGCTCAAGGAAGCCAAGGACAAGTTAGAGAAGCGTGTGGAAGAGCTGACCTGGCGTCTCGAATTAGAAAAGCATCAAAAGGTGACTGTAAATGAAATTATCAAGTAGTGTTCTTTGTTCAGCTATCTAATTTCCTCGAATTAAAGCTCGGTAGAGTTAAAAGTTCCTCGGGGTCTAACTCCAAAAAAATATGTCACTAGGTTGATTTCGAAGAAGCAAAAGCACTAGAAATCGCAAACTTACAACAGACTTTAACTGAGTTCCAAGGGAAACTAAATGAAGCCCACGCTGCCATAATTCGAGAGAAAGAAGCAGCAATATTAGCCATTGAACAAGCTCCACCAGTCATCAAAGAGGTTCCAGTTGTAGACAACACTCAACTGGAGTTACTGAACAGTCAAAATAAAGAACTGGAGGTAAATTTGAGCTACAAGTTGTTCCAACTAGCAGATATTTTCCTCATACAATATCTTAAAAATGCAGGCTGAGGTAGAGAAATTAAAAGGAAAGATTGAGGAGTTTGAAGCAAAATGTTCTGCACTTGAGAAAGATTGCAAGGCAAGTCTAACTGAAACAGAAGATACAAAAGCAAAAGCCATTCAACTTCAAGAAATCATCGAAAGGTATAAATTCAATTGGCTCCTTAAGACATTGATCTTTTGTTTCTGTTAAACAGTCGGGGTTCACGAGTATACTTGGTAAATTCCAGATTAGATACGAACCTGTCAAACCTTGAATCCGAAAATCAGGTCTTGCGCCAGCAGGCATTGGCCGCTTCAACAAGCGCCGAAGAATCTGAAGAGCTAAACAGGTGCGGTCCTGTGAGCTGGACAGTTCTCTCTTCTTAGCGCATTCTTTTTTTTTCTCTCCCATGCATAGATGTGTTGAGATGACATTTTGTAGAAAACCTGAGTGAAAAAAAAAGAAAACAAAATATGCTGCTTTGAAATTGTTATCTGATATCGTCATATAACTGAAAAAACATCTTATCAGCCTGAAGGACAGGGTTGCGATTCTAGAATCAGAAAATGAATCTCTTCGAAGACAGGCAGCTGCTGTAGAAAAGACAGTGCCTCCTGAAGGGATTTTTGCATCCGCAAAGGTGCAAAACTTTGATCAACATTTAATTTTTCGAAACATGTACAACATTTGAATTAATGTAACATAACTGTGCAGAATCTTGAAAATGGACATCAAACACAAAAGACTCAGGAAACAGAGGTACGCTATCTTGCTAGGCCATTTCCAAAACAGTACTCTACAGTTCCTCATCCCTTGTTATTTGTTTCAGGAGCCAAGGAATCCAGCCATTGTGTTAGCAAAACAAAAATCTCTAACAGAAAGGCAAAAGGTATCAGGCGAACTTTTTGTACTAAACAGTCATAAGTTGATAATCACCAAAGCAAGTAAAAGATATTTCAATATTTACTTCATTACTGAAATTTTTAAAATGACTATTATTGAACAGGAGAGCCATGATGTGCTGATAAAATGCCTCATCGACGAGCGAAGGTTTGATAACGACAGATCTGTTGCAGCGTGGATAGTTTACAAGGCATTACTTCAATGGAGATCATTTGAAGCTGATAGAACATCTATATTTGATAGAATTGTTCATACAATTCGATCATCCATTGAGGTAACTAATTAAAGACAGCAGTAAAACTCTTTTTAAGACAGAACTAATAGTCTAATAATCACGTGACACTAATATTTGTCCAGAAGAACCAAGATGACACAAGGGAACTAGCTTATTGGCTCACAACAAGCTCTAGTCTCTTATATCTTCTACAATCTACACTAAAGTTCAGCAATACAAATAAGGCGGCTTCAAGGCGTAACAGATCAGCCCAGGCTACACTATTTGTGCGACTGGTCCAAGTAAGCTTCTTAAAAATGAACCCCTATTTATTCAAATTTGCAATACCATTAGTAATTATTGGTAACAACATTGTAGGGAATGCAATCATCTTCAATGGGTTTGGAAACATCCAATGGGTACAGTGGGATGGTTGGAATATCAAATGACCAACAAATGGTTGAAGCTAAATACCCGGCTTTACTATTCAAGCAACACTTAGCCGCATACGTTGAGAAAACATATGGAATGATCCGAGATAACTTAAAGAAAGAGATAAACCTGTTACTAAATCTCTGTATCCATGTCAGTAAATCATTCATTCCAGTTAAACATAATTCGGCTTGCCTCTTAGTGATTGGCTTATATGTTAGCAATGTGTTAAGATGTATCAGGCACCAAGACCGACGAGACCCAGAACCTTGCGAGATGGAACTAAAAGCATTCACTTGACCATGACATCCAAGCAACAGGCATCATATGTACAATGGCAGAACATTATAAAAAAACTTGAACACACCTTGAGTTTTATGGCAGAGAACCACGTATGAAGATGCACTTCTGAAATTTTCATCTCAAGCCTAGCTTTTCTTTTCCTGTTTCTTGACTGAGTCTTAACGATCTCCAGGTCCCATCTATGATCACAAGAAAACTCTTCAATCAGGTTTTCTCGTACATAAATGTGCAGCTCTTTAACAGGTACATAACATATTTTGCATGGGACATAATTACCTGCATTTAGTTATCAAGTCGATTGACTCACAAATTGAGTGTTCTGGCAGTTTGTTACTTCGTCGAGAGTGTTGTTCGTTTAGCAACGGGGAATATCTTAATATGGGATTGCATGAATTGGAGCAGTGGTGCCTGAAGGCTGAAGACGAGGTACTCTAGAGCTTTCATAACCATATCATGTGACAAATAAAAAAACAAGACAAAAAGATTAACTTACATAATTATATTCTGCTCATCTATTACAGGCAGCACGATCACCATGGGATGAACTCCAACACATACGGCAAGCAGTGAAGTTTCTGGTACAACTCCAAACCATATCTATAAGAGAAAACACATAATTAGTGAAAATTTGGCACTTGATGGACACAATCACTTTACAGGTCTCGCATCAAAAGACACAGAAATCATTGGATGAGATCAGAAAAGATACATGCCCGGTAAAGACCTTTTATCACAACTTTCTGCAAAGCATATAGTTGGATATATGTGCAAGTCTGAAGGGTCTTATTAATAATATATGCCACCCAGTTGAATAACTAAGAAGAGGATGACTCGATAACATAAAACTAACACCGCACTAATCCTACTTCCAGTTATGGCTACACAAATTCTTGATTCAAACAAAAAAAACTGCAACTTTTCATTGAGATCATCTCCTATTTCGTCACAATTCTTTCCTGTTTTTGCTCAGGTGCTAAGCATTCCACAAGTATATCGAATTGCAACTATGTTCTGGGACGACAAATATGGAACGCAAGGACTCTCCCCTGAGGTAAGTAATAGATCAACCAAACCACCTCCAAAACTTACTCAAGAAAATTCACAGAACAAACCAAAAAGAAGAAAACATAACATCATCATTTTCTTTCCTGCACCCGAACCAGCATATAAAACGAATAAAAACGTATCTCTACTTCAAATTTGTTGTGGCGAGTATAGGTGATAAAGCAGATGAGAAAACTAATGGCGGAAGATTCAGTGAACATGACTTACCCTTCTTTCTTGCTAGACGTCGATTCAAGGTATGCAGACAACTTCTTCGTTTTTGCCTCCCTGATTACTCTCGAATCTCCAAAGCAAATGATTGGTTCCTGTATCTTCCAGCATTCCTTTCTCAGTGGAAGATGTTTCACAATCCTTCCATGGAGCCAATGTTAGCCTCTCCGACGTCGACCCACCGTCGCTTCTCCGGCAACGATCTGATTTCACCTTCTTATTCCAAACACTCCCAGAGTAAAAGGATAAAGGAAACGACAACAAAAGGCACAAGTCTTTTGGAACCTTCTATNATCTTCCAGCATTCCTTTCTCAGTGGAAGATGTTTCACAATCCTTCCATGGAGCCAATATTCGCCTCTCCGACGTCGACCCACCGTCGCTTCTCCGGCAACGATCTGATTTCACCTTCTTATTCCAAACACTCCCAGAGTAAAGGATAAAGGAAACGACAACAAAAGGCACAAGTATTTTGGAACCTTCTACNAGTCTTTTGGAACCTTCTATCTCGTAAAGAGGATCTCTTTTTTTTATATATCCAACGGTTGAATTTGAGTTATACAGAAAAGGGAGCTTCATTTTTGCATATATTACAGAAAGCGAAGCTTTTTTCCATTTGTTTCCATTTTTCTCCCACAAGAAGCATGAAAGTTTTTTTGTTTGGTTTGGGGTTTTTTGATCTATTCATTGAGCTGTGTGTAGATTAAATTGAGATTTGGTATTTTTTCATTTTTTGTTTAATGAAATTTGGTTACCACATGAATTTTAATTTGTATTTGGGTGTACTTCAAGTGTTTGGTTTTTATCGAGATGATATACTTGATATATACACTACTTTAAAAATGAAGTTGTAAAATATGTTATCGGAATTAAAATAAGAAGATTTGTGCTGTATATACCCAATTGGGTCTGAAATTAGCAATGTGGCCTCGACCACTTTTCCATGGTATCGTACAATTTTTTAGACCAAAACGCCCTTGATATGATTGAAAGAAAATTTATATTGTGTTTGAATTGATCTGACAATATCAGGAATTGATATGTGGACTTCTTATTATCCAATAGTATGAACTCTACCTTTAGTAAAATGTGGGAATTTTCAAATTATTTAAAAATTTCATATTTTAAATAATTTTTCATCTGCATATAACTTTTTTTTTCTCAGTTTATTCATTAAGTGAGAACTACTTTATCGATAAAACCAACAATAACCTCTCCCTGATTCATCTCTCCTCTATAATCTCTTCATAAATCATCTTACTGTACCGGCATAAATCACCTCTGCTCTAAACTATCTCGTAATGGAAGGAAGAACAATCTTTAATTTTCCGATGTCCCATTCTGCCACTGCTCCGTCAATCAAAATCCCCATAGTGTTCAGGTCGAAGATTCTACGATGAGGTATTTCCTCTTCAAAACAAATTTGTTCATATATTAGACTGATTTATGCCGTAAATTTAACTTTTTGTATATGTATTTTGTTGAAGACCATCGACCCATAAGGCTTGCCTCCGTGCATGTTCGCCGCCGGTGAAGAGTCCACCGGAGTTAGGATAAACGCCGATCACAAATTTTGGGGGAAGTTTACTTTGTATTTTTGTTCGATCGCTATTTACTCTGATGGCAACATACAAATAGTTTTAGTTCGCTAACTTTTAATGTGGATATATAATCATCTGGGTATTGTCTATCAAAATAATTTGATCTGCCTACCACTGTATGTAGACATTTAACATAAACCGCAACATAGCTCTCTATAGTTTCTTACCACTGGATGTGGACATCTATTAGACTCCTCCCCAGATTGATGTAGATGCTAACACATGTTATAGCTGCTAACACACGTTGTAGTTCTTTAAATGTTTTTGTGGATATCCAACACTAACAAAAACATTGTCAGATGTTGCTACCTTTCAGTATAGTTTGTTAACTGATGATTATGTTGGATATTGCAGATTGTGGTTGACTGCATTATAGAAAATGATGATGATGAACATCTTGATGAGGAGTCGTTTCAGCGGGAGAAGGATGTGGAAGACGTCTTGGTGGACAACATGGTGAAACTCATTTATAAGGAGGTTGAATTTCCAAGCCGGAAGTTTACTGGTGGATGCACACGAGCTGATGTTGATCGCATGAAGGTTGAAAAGGAGAACGATAAGGCCAAAAAGACGACTCACAGATGTAGGACAATCTTTTAAGATGACAAAGGTTCCTTAAGTTTAATCCATAAACTGTTTATAAACTTGCTGATAGATATTAACAGACTGACTTTGTATGAATTTATCATTTAAGATATTGTGCTATCATGTTTAGTAAACATATACATAATTAATTAGTCAGCAACATTGTATGTTGCAAGGCTACTACAAAATTTAGGGGTTTTTCTTGGGATTAACTAATTTTCTCGTACAGATATATAAACCAAAATATATGTCCACCAGGCATCTTAAACATATACATTATGTCCGAGTCATCATCAATATTAATATTTGTCTACTGAGTAAGATATATTTATACTTATAGACATAGTCATATATCAACACTATCACCCTAACTACAATTCGTATGAATATATTAACCCACATATATGTCCACCAGACATCTTAAACATATACATTACGTCTTAGTCGTCATCAACATTGAACCCTATTAAACCTCTTATTGTATTTATTGAACCCCGTTGATTCCTACGATTTATACCCACCACAAAACCACTTATCTTTCTCCCATTGTCCGACCTCTACAGTTCTTTGGTAAAATACTACAACTGTTACCGATATATCCACTATCGCTGGTATATGTCCTATGGAACAAATAACTAGCTACCAAGTGTGTTATGTTGTAACACACATTGACTAAGCTAATTACACTTAGCAATAACCCTAATTTTTTTTTGTTAAGTATCTAATTGAACCTTATTTATCCCCTAATGGTACTAATTGAACCATAAAAGAGTTATTTAAAATCCCTTATGCTTTATACCTACTACAAAACCTACTCTTCTCTCTCTCATAGTTTTGTTTATTTGTGCCCACAACTGTCAATTCCAACTTTTTTTCTATACTTGTCAGACATCTCCTCTGTACACGTCTGTCATAGTTGATTTTGAAGTAAGTTTGAGCAGGGCAATTTCGACATTTTGTTGTTGAAAGGGTTATGTTAATTAATTTATGATGTATTTGGGTCAGTTAGCTAATATGAAGTCCAAAAAGGAATATTGGACTAGTTGACAATTAAAATAATATGTTTTTGGTTGTTTTTCTTACAAAATTTTGGGATTAATATATTAATCCACGATTATATTTATTCTTAAGGTGAGTAAGGTATTAAACAAAAAAAAAAAAAAGTGTTGTCTGATAAAAGTAAATAAATGCAAAGACTAGTAGTGTTTCAATGCATAGCTACTAGAAGAAATGTTGAAAAATCTTTTGGATAATTCTAAATTTGTGGATCATTGGGATATAAGGAAACTAGTGAGCATATTCTGTAAAAAAGCGAAATATAGAGGATCATAAGAACAAACAATAAACTCACTTAATGAGCCAGAGGGTTGTAGCTAAAACCCAGTCTCCGTTAAAAACACAGAGCAAAGACACAGAAAAAACTTTCTCCGATAGAAGATGATGGAGTGCGTAGTTCCGTTATGGCGGTGCTTCTGTCTCAGTCCGCCGGAGATTCGCCACAGCAACCGTAGTCTCCATCTCTCTCTATCCTCCTCCTCCTCCTCCGTTGTATCAGGTCACTACTTCATTTCATCTTCTCTTCTCTGTTACTCAATCAACCCAGCTTTGGAGCTTTTACAAGCTCTTTGATACATTTTTCAGGAAATTGGTCTCTCGCTGATAAGAAGGTTCGATATCTTGCTCCACTCAGGCAGAGTAGTTCCTTGCATATTCCTCTTTCCGCGGTTAGTTCTTGCAAATTCCGGTATAATTATTTCATAGAAAATCCGGATTTGTGAAAGAAATCGGTGAAATGAGTTATTGTATTCTTCCAGTCATTTGGTTGCTTTGGTTGATGGATTTTGGATAAGGTTGCAGAACAAAGTTGTGTGTGGTTCTAAGCCTTGTATGTTCACGTATTGTTTCTCGGTGTTGATTTCAGAAGTCGTCTGTGATTGGTAACTCGGAGGAAGAACTGGAAGAAGAGGATGATGTGGACTGGGAGTCAGAATTTCTTGGGGAGGTTGATCCCTTGGATATCCAACCTCCGAAGAAGAGGAAAAAGCAGGCAAGGTCGAAAGCTCTCGAGGACACTGAAGGGATGGATTGGTGTGTAAGGGCAAGGAAAATTGCGCTTAAATCGATTGAGGCCAGAGGCTTGTCTCCTTTGATGGAGGAGGTGATGCCCCTTAAGAAGAAGAAAAAGAAAAAGAGCAAGAAAGTTATTGGAAACAAAGACAAGGTTAAAAGTAAAAGTATTCTTGAAGATGATGGTTCTGATTTTGACGGAGAGGACGAAGATTTGAACTTTCAAGGTGAGTCAGTGGAGGATAAGATGGGGGAGCTGCGGAAACAAGTTAGCTCACTGGCCGGTGGAATGTTTGAGGAAAAGAAGGAGAAGACGAGGGAGCAATTAGTTCAGAGGCTATCTCAATTTTCAGGACCTTCTGATCGTATGAAAGAAATCAACCTGAACAAAGCTATAATAGAAGCACAGACTGCTGAGGAGGTATTGGAAGTGACAGCTGAGACAATTATGGCAGTTGCCAAAGGTTTAAGTCCATCCCCGTTGTCTCCCCTAAACATTGCTACTGCCCTCCACCGAATTGCTAAGAACATGGAGAAAGTATCAATGATGAGAACTCGAAGACTTTCATTTGCTCGGCAAAGAGAGATGTCAATGCTTGTTGCTCTTGCAATGACATGTCTACCAGAATGTTCAGCTCAAGGAATCTCAAATATTTCTTGGGCATTGTCCAAAATCGGGGGTGAATTGCTTTATTTGACAGAGATGGATAGAGTTGCAGAAGTTGCCATATCAAAGGTTGGGGAGTTCAGTTCTCAGAATGTTGCTAATATTGCAGGAGCTTTTGCTTCCATGAGGCATTCTGCTCCAGAACTCTTTGCTGATTTGTCAAAGAGAGCATCTACTATTATCATCACCTTTAAAGGCCAAGAGATTGCTCAACTGCTGTGGTCATTTGCCTCGCTTTATGAACCAGCTGATCCTTTGCTTGAATCTTTGGATAGTGCTTTCAAAGGTAATGACCAGTTCAAGTGCTGCTTGACGAAAGAAATGGCAAACTATGATGAAGTAACAGAATTTGAAGTAAGTGATGGTGATTCAGGGTTTCCAACACTTAGCTTTAACCGAGACCAGCTTGGAAACATAGCATGGTCTTATGCTGTACTGGGACAAGTGGATAGACCTTTCTTTACCAACATATGGAATATCTTAACCACCTTGGAGGAGCAAAGGCTTTCAGAGCAGTATAGGGAAGATGTCATGTTTGCTTCTCAGGTGTATCTTGTGAATCAGTGCTTGAAGCTCGAGTGTCCCCACCTTCAGCTGTCACTTGGTGATGGGCTCGAAGAAAAAATAAACCGTGCAGGAAAAACCAAAAGGTTCAATCAGAAAATAACCTCTTCTTTTCAGAAAGAAGTTGGACGCCTTCTCATCAGTACTGGGCTTGATTGGGTTAAAGAACATGATGTGGATGGCTACACCGTAGATGTTGCTCTGGTCGAGAAGAAAGTTGCTTTAGAAATTGATGGACCGACTCATTTCTCAAGAAACACCGGTAAGTAACATCACTCGGTATCTCAATTTCCCTTTGTGATTGAGATACCGAACTCAAACTCAATGTCCATTTCAATCTTTGTGTCTCTACAGGACTACCATTAGGGCATACAATGCTGAAGCGGCGATATGTTACTGCTGCTGGATGGAAGGTGGTATCTTTGTCTCTTCAAGAGGTGAGTGTATAATATTTGAAACTATATATTTGAAATTAGTTGCTAAGATGGTGCTATTGAATTAAGTAGACATTCGTCCCCAATTTATAAAATGTATGTTTTGTTCAAGAATAAAAAGCTCACATGCACTCGCTGTGGCAGAGATAAAAAAATCTCATCATGTGCTTGACTTTGTTTTTATCATTTTTGTAGTGGGAAGAACATGAAGGCAGCCATGAACAGCTAGAATATCTAAGGGAGATTCTCAACGGCTGCTTATAGAGAAGACGGTGACGATACACGTAAGGCATTGTCATGTTAAGGTTGTTAATTAATGTCCTCTTTTCCCTTATGTATATAGCTAAGAGTGTTGTGTTGGATTGATGATTTATGTCTAGAGCAATAAAACATAATTGAAATCATTTTAAATTATAAAGTTTTCAACACAAGCAAACACTATTGTGTTCATAGTTATGTTTCTCATACAACAGGAAATCAAGTAAACACATTTGTAAGCCAAACAGTACATAGAGAATACTAATGCTTGATCTGGGACAACATTGTCCTGACATCTTTGCTGTTTGGCCTCTGTTTGGGATCATCCAGAGTACAGTAACAAGCGATTTTCAGAACAAGTAGCATCTGTTCATCAAATCCTTGTTCCATCAACTTCGGATCAATTGCAAGGCTTGGATTCTCTGATGTTATTACGTTCCTCATCCACTTTATCAGACTCATCTCATCGGTATGCTGAAAAAACTCATCTGAAGGAAGCTTCCCGATCATCAAAACCCCAAGAATCACTCCAAAACTATAAATATCACATTTATCTGTGAACTTGAGAGTTTGATGATACTCTGGTGCTATGTATCCCACGGTACCTGCAAGCTTTGAAGTTGTAATATGTGTGACCGAATCTGGCATCCCCTTGGCCAGCCCAAAATCTGCAATTCTGGCCTCCATGTCATCATCAAGAAGAACATTTGCTGGCTTTAAGTCTCTGTGAATGATTCTTGGACTATGATCCATGTGAAGGTACTCAAGCCCTGCAGCTATACCTATAGCAATCTTGTGTCTTGCTGGCCACATTAGTTCTTTGTTTCCAGCTGATACGTCGGTCAGTACATCCTGCAAACTCCCGTTCTTCATGAACTCGTAGACGAGGTAGTGGCACTCGGGTCTCGGCACGTGTGCTAACAAGGGAAGGAGATTTCTGTGCCGGATTTGACC
>OVAF01001626.1:0-20424 GCA_900406245.1 Odontarrhena argentea | reverse complement strand
AAAAAAAATATTATACATTTACAATGCTTATATCAAATCCACACAATTGTATATATATTACTTATATTATTGAAATAGAAATATAAATACCTACACAATTACAAAATTAAAACTTTATATAAAACTAAAATAAACTATTGATCAAACTACTCTCAGTATAAGAGAAAAATGATCAACAATTAAAGGCTTGAGGATGTATTAACTAAGTATATATTCTCATACATTACATGTTTAAATTAGTATTGCTAATAGAAAAAACTAAACTAATAATATATAGGAATATAAACACAAGAAGGAAGCATAAGGAACTTTTGAAAAAGAATATGATTTCCAAATAAAAATCTCATTTATTAAATCAAAAGCAAATTCTTGTACAGATAAGCACCACACCACACATCGGTTTAATAAACTTAATTAATATAACTTGAGATTCCCATAGAATCATTAACAGTTGTCCAATTATATTATAAGAATATGAATCTGATATGAAGATTTTAACTAAAAGAAAGTGAAAAAAAACAATCATCACTCATACATAATCAACCTTATTTTTATCCACGGACAGTTATATATTGATATATTTTAAAATAGATTATGAAAATAGAAAATGTACCTAAACATCATATAATAGTAGTTTTTCATACTTCATCCAAGAACTTAAAATATATAATGGAACCAGATATTTGTCTTTCACTAAACTATGTTTTCTCCCTATCCAAAGACACAACAGATAAATAATTTTAAAGACACATCACATAAAAAAAATGAAGTATAAAAAAACCTAAAGCATGTTCTGATGACTCCAATACAATAGGAGAAATATTAAAACACAATAACAAACGAATAGGTTTCACTGTTTAGGTTCCTCGAGATCAAACCCAAACCAGAGTCAGTAACAATTAATATGTACAGATCTGCTAGGGCTTCAATAAATTCAAAACCAATGTTGAATTGACATTAAATCACACACACACACATACATATGTCTCTATATATAAATATATCACCATTTCAAAAACACAATCACATGTATACTTAAATCTATTAAGCAATAGTTTTGTTCTACTAGTGTGACATTAGTCTATATATTGGAAAACCCGAATATTTAATTAAGTCACAACATCAATCACCAAATCCCATTTTCTAAAATATGTTTTAGTCTTAATCATTGCACTGACCAAAACACAAAAAAGACCTGGATTAAAACCCATATAATATGTATATACAAATCAACAAACATATGTAGAAACAACAATATTATAGAAAAATCTGATATCCACAACAAATAATTTCTAATTGATATCAAATCTGTAACGCAAGAACTACGAAGTGATTAGATATGAAGAAAAGATTCAGGATTTTTGTTTTATCATCGAGACGAACACAAATAGAGTTTCACAGAAAAGAGTAAGATAAAATTCTACAAACCTAAAAACTTAACATAATGATGAACAAGATCATAACAATGTCCGAAATCACGATGATAATTTGTTTGAAAAAAACTTGTCTAACCTTTCTTCATATATCAATCTCGCAAATTCTTCCTCCTCCTGAATTAGAAAGGACCTCTACCTCCAGAATTCAACGGCCAACCTTCAACCGGAAGTTGCACATTCGGTTGCATATTCATCGGTAAATTAAAGAAAGGAAGTCCTCCTCCACCTCCACCTCCACCTCCTCCTCCTCCAGCCGCGACCTCGGGAAACAAATTACCACCACCGTTATTATTAACTCCCATCTGATGTTGTACAACTTGCTCATCTTCCTCCAAAGGAAGTCTCTCATAAGCAACATTAGTAAACGAAGCCGCAATTACAATCACGGGTCCAGCAGCAATAAGTTCACCCACAACACTTCCTCCAACGACTTGACCTTGTCCTCCAGCTAAGAAGATAGTCAAACTCGTGGCTCCGGGAGGAGCAGGAGGAGGCAAGAAGGAACCAGACAAAGAAAGTATCTCAAACGTGCCTTGTAACGTTACAACCGCACCAGAAGCAGAAGGTTGACGTATAGTAACGTTAGTAACCGTACCACTACCACTCAGAACACAGATCCCTCTTTGTCTTCTACGAGCATAAGTCGCCACGCAGTCAAAGACATCACAACCGTTTGTTACTTCGAGAATGTGAGCTCTAAGTGTGTTTGCACTCTCTCTTGTTATTATTACCGGTGGTTTCGGTTTGTTCTTGGATCCGGGTGGTCTGCCACGTGGACGACGACCTACTACATCTCCTCCTTGTCCTCCTCCTCCTCCTCCTCCGGAGCTTCCTGATCCGCCGCCCGAGGCTAAGTCAAGATTCTGATGGTTGTTGTTGTTGTTGTTCTCATCATGCTCGTCCACCGTGAAGTGACCGAGACCCGAGCCGGGAGTGACGTCATCGGATGTGTTATTGTGATGGAGATGAAGATCAGGACGATGAATCTGGTTCACGTATCGAAAAGCTGTGCCTAGATCAATACCAGCCATTTTTGCTCTTCTTTACATCAAAAGCAAAGAAAGAGATTTTGGAGAAAAATATAAAAACTATATAAATTAAAACACACACACACAACAAGAAGATTATAATATAAAGTTTCCTCTTCTTGTTTTGTAGATTTTCTTGTGTTTTTTTTAGTTTATTGAGAAAATTATGAGAGAAGAAGAAGATGGGAAGAAGAGGAAAGGGAAATGATAAAAAGTTAGAAGGAGAAGGTGAGACTAAAATAAAGAAGAAGAAATATTTTTGTTTATGTTTGTTATTGTGTGTATAGATTAGGATGATATATATGTATTGTTTATAAATGCAAGTCACTTGTCTAACCTAAAACTCTTACAGAAATTATATCATTATAATAATATATCGTTTTGGTATCGACTTCAATTCAAATGTTTTCTTCATTTATTTGAGAATTTTCTGTCGTTTTGTGTGTTTTGGACTCAACTTTGGTATGCTCCTTTCTTTCCTCCTTCTCTTTTAGAGAGTGGCTTACACGCGATTAGGATAAACCAAAAATCTTTCAAGGATTTTCAATTGTTTGCATTTGTGTGTGTGTTTTTTTTTTTTTTGCTATGTTTATCAATATAAGTACAATATGCATAACTATTGTTGGGATTTAGGTTAAGAATTTGTACCTAAGAAAAACCGGTAATAGAATTACAGATAAAAAAAAAATAAAAAAAAATTACACATAGTTATTCATTCTTAACGTGAAAGTTATATATATTTTTCACCATTGTAAATTCAAAATTTACAAATTTAAAAATTTATTTTATCTCGTTTGCTATGTTTATCAATAGAAATAGTATTTTTGTATTCAAAAACGATATGCATTAGTATTTTTGGGATTAAGATTTGGAATTTGAACTTCAAAAAAATAATGAATAAAAAATGGGAAATATATGAAAGTTATGTATTTCTCCATGATCGTGAATTCAAAATTCATAACCTTCAAAATTTGTTATATCTCATCTGCTCTATATTTTTATTTATAATATCCTTTAGATTCAAATTTTCTTAGATAACAAACGATTAAACATGTTATATGTAAAATGAAAACATAGAATTTGTTAGCTCACAACTTAACATGTGTTATATTTTATGATCCGTATAAATAGTTAAATGGTATTAATGTGTTTACACATACTTTCTTTATTATCTCTTATTTAATATTGGTTTTTGAGTACAATTAGCTTAAGTTGCACATTAAAGAGAGATATTAGGAAGTAGTATCCACGCGCATGATAGGTGATTGAGAACTTTGAGATGAGATGTATTTGAGTGGGTGTGATCTAATTGGTATAATAAATTAAAATATTTGGAGAAAATGAAAGGTGTTTATAAATTTTAATTTTAATTAAGAAGATGAATAAAGCCATCATGATAATATGTGGTTGGGGTTGTCTTGTGGGTTTCATTAAGATGCTTCCTCTTTTCTGTCTTTCAAAACATTCTCCACCATCATTACCACCTTGCCTCTTTTATTCATAATCCCTTTTCTTAATTTTCATTAATATTGATACAAATTTCTATAATCAAGATTGTAACCAATTATGAATATTAACAAGTTAGGAAGAATATAAAAAAACTTAGAATAAAATGGAATCACTTGTGAATAAACTAATCTTACAAATTGAAATGGTTATTAACTAACCATGGTTAACTATAAAGTTGACCAAAACTAATCAAGGTTAAGTTTTAATTAGAGAGAGAATATCAACAAGTGGAGAGAGAAACGGCGCGTGGGGTCCACGATTGTCTGAAACATTTGAGATGGGTTTTGTCTTGAGGTCTCATGGAGAGCTCCAAAGGATTTTTTTTTTTTTTTTTTTGGCTTTGACCATCTATGGTTGTAAATTAGTTGGCTCTCTCTAATCATTTCAAACCAATAATTTTCGTTACCTTTATTAATGTTGTTGTTACATTCAATTCATTATTTTAAAATGTGTTATTAATTACAGTACAATTACTTTCATTTTTTATTAGATTTATGTATGTATGAATTAAATTAAGCTTGTCAAAAGAATGAATAATAATCATGAGAAGTTCAATTGAGGGAAGTGGAATACATTAGAAACCATGTGAATCATTTGGTCTAGATTTTGTACTTTTTTATATAAAAAAATCTTACAAATGATTCAACTTTTTTTGTAAGTTGTACTGTCGATATATATTATTGAAGCCTTCTATTTAATTGTTTATATAAAATTTCATAATTATGAGTTTACAAGTGTTGGATATGTTTTTTCATTTAATAATTTCAGAAAAACATATATGATTATTGTTGTCTGATACGCTTATACGAACTTGAGATTTTCGAAAAGATGATACTGCATTTCACTTGATATTTTTGTATAACTATAATTGATGGTTTGTCATTTAGACTCATGATGGGTTTTAAGACCATAACCAAATTTAATACTAAATACGGCATATCTGTTAGACATAACCACAACTTCATGTTCAAACAATGATATTAAATTAATTAAATGGTAGTGCTTTGTTGTTAAAAATTCAACATAACATCAATGTGTTTTTTAATATAACTTCATTTTACATTTTTTATTTTTTTTTAATTAAACCGACGTTAAGTTTTAGATCAACTAAAAATTCTAAAAACATAATTTAATTTTTACTTAACAACTACACTTATTCGGAAAATTAGTTGACCATAAGCTCCTAATAAATAAAAATTGTGAGTTAGGCATTGAAACAAACAAATTATAACTTGTTAAGTTAACATATATAGCTACACTTGGAGTTGCTTGATTTTGAAATAATTTGTTATTTACTCTAACTTATTTTATTTATATAGACATATAGAATAGTATGAGTTTACTAAACAACTTCTATGAAATAATGATTATTACAATCAAATCAAAGAGACTGTGTTCTTTATAATTTGTTTTGTTGGCTTTGATATTTTAGGGTTAATTACACATTCCACGTGCAAAAGTCTCTAGATCTTTTAACCTTTTAGAATGTATATTTTTTTCCACGTTATGACTTATATTAGACTAATATATCCAAAGAGCTAAGATTGTTTTTTTCTAGTGAAAGTTATTTAGTTTTTTACGTATACAGTTTTTTTTTTTTTTTGACAAATAAAAAATGATATATGCGTGAGTCGCTTCCATTTATTTAAATTATAGTATCTAGAGTATTTTTTAAATAACATGATAATAAGTTGATATATTTGTAACCACTAAATTTTAAAAAGCAAAACCTATTGGTTCATGACGACTTTTGGAACGAACATTGTGATGTCTGACAAAGCCACATATATAAAATAAACATATTAATATTTGATTGATTTTTTTTTGTATATAGTTATCTTTAATTTATTAATATTTTAAGGATGTTTGTGGCTTATGGTTTCTTATCCAATAGCATTGTGTATACACATGTAACTTTTCTTGTTAACAAAAGATAATTGAAGTAAGTGGGTCTTTAAATTATTAAATTATACCCGCCGTCCTTAAATTATGTCTAACAAGGTAGGTGACCATATTTTACACACGTATATTATATGCATAAATCTGAAACGTATATATTTTAGTCGGCAAGATATATATTATAAAGTAGTTTTTACATTATTTATTGACCATGCAATATTGAAGTTGTTAAAATACTACGAGATATAATAGTAACCGAATCAACAACGATCTGTTCCTTTTATATATTGAGATTACTACTCATGAAGTAATTAAATACCATACAAATATATTTTTTCTATAGTTTCATAGAATCTACGAAAATTAGTAATTTAAGTAAATTCATGGGCTCCTTAAAGTTAAACAAAATTGATTAATATTAATTGACTGCTAATCTCCCGGAATTTATACTACTCTAAAGTAAAGTACTCCACTAGTGACTAGTGCACATATTTTAGTGCATGTTAATAGTAATACATGTATTTATTTAAATGATGTAATTTAAAATTTTGATGTGATATATGCAGCATTATTACTCGTTATTGGGCTATTTCAGGTGGTGGGAAACTAGAGTTTGCAAGTTGACTACCACTCTACCACTTGATAAATGGTTATAAAACTTACTAACCTCAATTAGAAATGTTGAATATATCTAAATAAATTAATTGCAATTTGTAAATATTAAAGGCTAACTTTGTGGTTCAAACAAATCACACTTTCGTGTTCAGAAATTACTTGTTTGGAACTCAATTCCACTCCAAAAAAATGTATAGTAGAATTTTTTAAATTAATATTTCAATAAATTAATAAAATAATATTTTTTAATATTATGAATATATAGAGATTTGACGCTAAAAGTTGAACACTCCATAGTCTGATTTATATAAACTTTACTTTTTTTAGCGGATCTTATAAAAATAGATTCACAAAAATGATTTTTTTTTTGTCAACAAAAAAACAATACTCCTAAAAACTTAAAATTATAACACCAAAAAAAGAAAAAAAAAAAGCAAAAGCAAAACAAAGCATAATCTAGAACATGATTTCTCATGAAAAGAGCTCCTAAACCGGGTTTTTTAACCAACTCGATTCACCTTAAGCAACTTATGAAGTTAGTCTAATCTCCTTGACAGTTAACACAACACTCCTTAATCAGATTCTTAAAAACATCTTTAATCATAACTGTATAAGGATAAAGATTTAAACACATAATTAGAGAAAATGCGTTAGGTATACGCGCCTTGAGGTGCGAACTTTCTCACTTTATATAATTAAAACACGAATCAGAAATGTCAAATCCAACTTCTTGGATCAAAGCAGCACGTAACCTCTAGGGTTTCTAACCAACAATTTACAAATCTAATAAATTTATTTTATCTACACCAAAAAGAAAATAAAAAATCTTTATATTATGTGTGTAGGTTTCTACAAAAGTACATGATGAATAATGGAAATACCTAATTAATATAAATGTTTACGCAAACACAGACATTGAACAGTGTTAGTACGAGGTTTGAAATTATACTACTATACTGTTTCTTTAGCAGAAATTTTATTTCCCAAAATCAATAAAATGCCTGCAGACTCCAGATAAAAAAATAAAACCAAACTATATATCTAAATTTAAATATCTATGTAACACCAAATATAAATTTCGAAATTATTTTTGAGAGTAGGCACGTGCGAAGAACACGTGGGAAAGATAGCTGTTGGGCACGAAGCAGCTGTCATAAAAAAAAGAAAACATTGGGAATTGGGTTTCACTCTCTCTCTCTTAAGAAAGCCCTTAAATCTCGGGGGAGTTATGTAAGAACATGAACATATCTATCTCTACACTAGGCTTCTGCAAATTTTTCACCTGCCCTAATTTACCAAAACTTTGTATATTTTCTTCATTTTTTTTTTTTTTTTAATCTTGGTAGAAATTTATATGGTTATATATAGGTGTAGTAGTATTCTACATGATTACCCAAAGAGAAGTCATATAATGTGACCTACTAATTTTCATCAACTCAGGTTATGGTTTTTTACTTAATTATTAGGCATTTCAATAAATTTACAAAAATTTAATATGATAATTGATAAAAGTGTTTATGCTCCCAAACTCAATTCACATTGAGAAAAAATGTTTTAGATTTTAAACAATATATATCCAATGAGTGACGGTTTAAGCCGCCTTAAAAAAAAGTAAAAGAAGATTCATGAAAACTATATTTCTTCGTTTTATAAAGATATACTTTTAGATTTTTCATACATATTAAGATAAATTCCTACAAAAAAAGTAATTGTATTTATTTTTAGATTATATAATTCTCTATAATTCTAAATTAATAGTAACGCATGATATTAAAATATTTACAAGAAACATTTCTTGAATTATACAATTTTTACTATTAGTTAATAGAAATATATAGACAAATGAAAATTTTATTTTTGAGAACAATAAAAATTGAAAATTTATCTATATGAAACGGAGAGAGTGTCATCACAAATCTTTCATTTTTTTTTATATTTTTTTTTGTGCATATATAGCTCTTATTTATTTTTGACATTCCAAATTCAATAAAACTAAAACTTTCCCTGGTAAACTAAATAAGAAAATTCCACAAACTAGTATTATTAATGATCAATAGGGTTCATTGAAAAGGACAAAAAATGGTTATACGTCAATGCCATGTATTGACAAAGAAATTCAAAGACAAATCTGTAAGTGTGATGTGAGGATAAAGGAAGAGCAGGTAAAAGATGCAGCAGAGGTATGGGTTTTGCTTGGAGTTGGAGTTATCCTTTTCAAATCTTTAATTTTACTTACACTTCTTCGTTATCCCTACAATTCCCCCACAAATTTTTAGGTGTACTTTCCAAATAATTCCATTTTCTTGCCCTTTTTTTTTTCCTAACATAGTTACTTTGTTATGACTTATGACTATAATACTTTTTATTAATGTTTTCATTCAAAATTTAATATATCTAATTCATCCTTCGTTTTAGTTTAAATGAGATTTTAACAAAAAATTATCAAATAGTAAATGATGTTTTAGATATCTAAGCAAAGTTAATTGAACATTTTTGTTATGTTCGTTTGTTCGAATTTCATAGATTTCTCAATAATTGCTTAAAATGTTTTGGAATTGATGATAAAACATATTTAAGCTTTGAAAGTATAAAATACTCGGTTAGTTTGTAAAATCCATGGTTGGCATATATCCTCTTTTGATTTATAAAATCCATCGTTAACATAAAAAAAAAGTTTTGAAAAAGGTATATAATTTACTAATCTGTATCCAAAAACTTTAGACATTAAATCAATAGAAAGAGAGGGATTATATATTTGTATGGTTTTGTTTTGTTGGTAACTCTTACAAATCAAATACGTGAATCATTAGTCGATTTCTTGTTGCCCCAAATTGTAATTGTTCAATTACTACTTTCTGTTTTTGTTTTTTTTAGAAAAAGGACACTACTTCTGTTGTCAAAAAATGTTATTTTACTATTAATTTCCCCACATAAGAAGTAAAAAATCTATTATTTGATAGCAAAATGTTTGGGAAAAATGGGAAAATAAAAGACTTGTGATTAGAAATAAAAGAGATCTGAAAATTGATCAAATTCAAGTTCTTCCTCTTTTGGTATAGACAAAACACATACACATGAGCATGTATACCAAAGATATTCGTGTGTGTGATGATCATATTTTTGGAAGTTTGTATGCATATACGAGAAAAAAAAAATAGATATATAATTGAAAGAATTTTGAATTATTAAATATTAAAATAAGAAAGAGCTAGCTAAGCACTAATCTTGGTTAGAATTGACCAACTCGAATAATTGAGGCACTAAGAGAGAGCCTTTTGGTGATTCTTCCAAGTGCATTAATCTCTAATGGAGTCTTAATGCATGAGCTAATTTGTCCATTTCCCACCATACACCTAATTAATTAACCAAAACAATGATTTATTAAATTAATATGATTCGATTTGTTAATAGTATAATTCGGACCAAGACCAATTGGATGATGACTTTCGGACGCGAAATTGGTGATTAGCTTGTCTTAATTCGTAGTTAAGTCCGAAGTCCCCACAATGACAACTTTTGGCCTTGAAAACCAAACCCTTCTTAACTTTAAATTAAAAAATCGAATTAATCTTTAAGTAATTAGCGTCGTTAGCTTGTTAAATTTTGTATTAATTATGCAAATCTATAATTGTCGGCCTCTAATACGGAGCTTTTAACGCTAAACGACAATAAATATGAATGCTAGGGGCCTAGGGCTTTTAACCTTTTTGTAATTTCTTTGTGAACTAAATATCTTTGTTTTTTTGTTAATTTTTTTTTTTTTGGATTTTAAATGAATACAAACTCCCAACTTACTACAGAAAATAATATATGGTAATCTTGAAAAATTGTAGTCCATATCACATTCCTGCATGTACTTAATCAAAAATTTAAATTGCAAAAGTGAATGAGAAAAATAATTAATTTGAATAATGATACAAGTGTTTTTTGTTCATTTTTTGTGTGTGTGCTGTTTCTCTCTTCTTTTTATTAGTGAACTATGTCTTTTCCACTAATTTTGTGGGATCTTGTAATTATTTAGATAGATTCAATTCACTATAAATGATAGATTTTTAGAGGATCCAAGAAATTTCTTAAATCCTGTTTTTTTGTTTCTTTCTAATGTGTCAACTATTTGCATCCTTATAGAGTTATAGTAATTTGATAGATTTCTTTTAGTGGAATCATTTGATCATAACCTATGATTATCATATTTGATAGGTAGTTTTTTTTGTTGTTGGAAATTAGATGATTAGTAGTTAATTCATAGATGATACTATTTTCCGTATGTGGTCAGCTATATCATTTTATTATTCGTTAGGCCAAATATCCAAATAATTGATAAATTCACTAAAATAAACATGACGGAAAATATATATTATACAGGTAGACAATATAATATCAATGATTTCTCTATTAATTTAGATAGTCACAACTGGCATGGTAGTATTAAATAGCAATAGTGAAATTAATTAATAGTGTTAAATCCCGTAAAAGTGAGACATAATAATATGAAGAATGTTTTAACCATATGAAGTTAAATATACTAATACTAAAAATACAATCCATGCATTTTTATATTAGTACTTTCTTCATGTAATATTATAAACCTACCTTTTTTTACCATTTTTGATTGAGAAAGGTTGGTGAAAAAAATATTTCCACGAGACTAGGATAATGTTTTTACTATGCAATCATTATGCAATGAACACTTTTCTTATAATTTAGATAATAATATACATATAATTTTCTATGGCTTTTTATGCACACACCCACATATTAAATATAATCCACCCTATTATTTATACATTAAAATGTTGTAACGAATGATCTTTCAACAAAGGAAGATTTCTTATGTTTATAGTTGACAAGTATTGCTATTTGTATAAAGTAATCTTTTTGTTTTTGTCAACAAAGTTATCTAATTCTAAAGTAATTCATTAATGGTCCAATATTCACATGCTTGACTATACTTTCTTAAACAGTACACAAATACTTAATTACTAAGATCCGGATAACCAATTTATATAGTTGTTGGGAAAAAATAAAACGAGAGTCAAATTCTAAGATATTTAATCTTGTCATTTTATTCTAGAGAGGTATGTATAACTTATACCGTACAAGGCACTTCACATTAATTAATTATTTCAGTGAATAAGAAATGTTGTAATTTCTAAAATATTGTAAAAGTCCTAAGAGTAATTTTAAAATCAAACCAATTATAGTACTAAGAAAATCTAACATGGATAAGCAAAGCTTGGCCACTTTGCTTTTCTCTTCCATTACTAAAAAAAAAAAAAATTATAAAATCCAAGAAAATTTCATTGTGAAATGATATGTGATCAAATCCCACGATTGGTAAAGGCTGATTATAATTATATATACATTAATATATTATGCATTTTTATATATAATATGTATTTATGTATTATACGAGATTTTTCATTATAAACTATTCGATTATATTATTTTCAGAAGATATCAACTTACAAATGTTTAAGTCTTTTTTCTGTGCAACTCTCTCAAGTCGTTTAACAAAAAAAGAAAAACTATTTCAAGTCTATGTACTTGTTTATTTAAGTGTTATATATATAGATATAGATATTGGAAAAAAAAGAAAAAAGATATAGATATTGGAATAGTAAATGTTTGTTACTTTCTTACATCTAAATATTTGACTGTCAGAAAATACAGAGAGCATGGCATTTAAATATACAATAGCATACAGCAAATAATAAATGTCATTTTAAAAAAAAATATAAAGACTAATAAAGCAAAAAAAAAAAAAGAAAAAAAAAAAGAGTAAAGCAAGCTTTGGGAGCACATGTTATACGACTATATCAGTGTTTTTAACTTTATATTATCCAACATTTATAGATTCGTAATCTTTTCAGTTCGTCACGTTATTATATATGTATCTCTTCCTATAATTTTAATAAAACANTTTCTTTCCTAAAATTTTAAAAAAAAAGGTTTTTTAAAAAAAATTAAATTAAAAAAAAAAAAAAAAAAAAAAATTAGTGTTCGTGTGCTTATGAATTATATAACCTGCAAAGAGATATGTGATTAGATAGATAGCCAATACGAACACGCATCACGTGCTTTTCAAACGCTTCGATCACTCCGATGACGCCACGTGTCGAATTTAGCCAATTAGAGTCAGAGCTTGCCATGTGAACACGTGCGATTCCCTTAGCTCAAACCTCTATGTAAAGGACTCTCACTCCATGTGATCATTTTGAACTAATCTAAGTCTTAAATTCGGTTTAAGAGTACTCTTAAATTCTAATCAGACCGAGCTAATCATCTAATGGAGTAGTACTAAATATAAAATGTAAATAGTTAGACATACGTTTGTGTTTTTGTTTTATTATATAGTAGTATAATGTTATGTCATCGACACGCACTAAGTCGATGTTAAGATAAGTACATTAATGGACAGATTAGGTCTTAATTAACCAATATCTTCTTTCACAGAAAGCCAAAAGATAAAGCACGTATTCATTATTGAGTAAGCAATAGGCTAGGCAATTAAAAATATCTCAAAACATCTAGCAAAATGAGAAAATTATAACTGACAGTTTCTATATATAACAGAATATTATCGATATCATGCATCATCTATATTATGCCTTAAAATAATATCGTCCGTAAAAAAAAAGAAAGCAACTACAGAAATATTAATGTTTTAATTTCTATAATCTATATATATAGTAAATTATATACAACATCATATCCAAATACGAGAAAGGTAAAAAAAAAAAAAAAACAATACGATATGCATATAGTATATTAAAAGATTATTGATTTCAAAACTATAACTTATTTAAATGGGAGAACATAACATGTTAGAATTAATTTTATTTTCATTGTCGTATTCAACTAGAGACTATATAACATGAATTTTTCGACTATTTATTACATGTTAAAAAATATATATATATGACCAATTGACCATACCATGTTAAACTAGTCATACAGAAATCTGAGAGATCGAGATGGTAACATAAAAAGCTTTTTTCTTGTTTAAACAGATACTTGTTAACAATATGGATGATAAATACCTTGTTATATCATGTTCGATCACATATATATGTTATATAAAAAAATATATAAAACATGTATGTATGTATGTATGTATGTATAATGTGGATGAAGATGTGATGGGCGGCCAAATAAAAGGTCGTCCGGGAGAAGTGGTCGTTTGATAGCTGCAAAAGGATTCTCTTTGCTTCCAATTAGCTTTGCTGTCAAAACGTCATCGTTTGCTTCTTCTTTAATTCTTCTTTTCTTCCTCTATATGTATATCTTTTCAACTTTAAGAAATTTATATTGTATTTGTACACATATTACAAGACACACGAATGTATGTACCTTTGTACATTTGTTTAAATAGAACGTACATTTTATATATGGAAGTTTTCTTTAACCTATGTAGACCGTTTTCTCTCATGTTTGGTGGTCATAGGTGCACGAATATATATTCACTTTGTTGACATTTGAATTTTGAAATGACTAGAGCGATCTATGTGAAAATCATGACTTGTATTTGGTCGATCAAGTCTTGTTTCTCTCGGCTCACTCGGTGTTTTCTCTTTTCATCTATTTTTCGTCCGATTAGTCTTCACGAATATTTTAGCTACAAAACATCCTAAAAAATATGAAAAAACACAAGTCTAATGATTCGATATGTACAGATGAGACCAAAATGCTACAAATGAGACTCTTAAGTATAAAAAGAGGTTGAAACATGTGAAAACAAATATTTAAAATATACATATATATCGTTAATTCAAGAACCAATTTGATTTTGTTGAAGTAAAAAAGCTAAAGGGTTACTTTCACCAACAAAATAAAAATATTTTCTTCAAATATCTAGTTATGAGGCCAGAAGTACTTAATTCTTGGTTCCAATGGGCCATTTGTAGTCAGAAACAAGGACCACAGTGACCTTTATTTGGGCCGACTATGTCTCATTGATTGTATATTTTTTTTTGAAGTAATTTTTAGTAGCATTTTAATTTCTTTTATTAAACTGAAAAATGACAAAAACAAATCGAATTCATATTGTTCAACTATTTAGTTGAATTCTAACTAAATTCCCAACTATGCCAATGTAAACTTTTATTTAACTTTTTGTATAGCAAATATCTTTCATATATCAAGGTCCATCACTTTCAGCTCTTCTGTTTTATTCCTTGTATTTACTCCAAATGTAAGTTTTTGTTTAAAAAAAATAATTTTAGAATAAAACAAGAAAAATCAAATTCTATATATAAAAAATACCGAAATTAATAGAGATCCAGTTCATATATTTGTGGCTATATATGCATACATGAAAACAAGAAAATTTACTTTTTATATATACTTAATTTCCCTAAATAAATATAGACCATTTATGTGTGGTTATAGATGTATATATGAATTATGTATATATCGAAGTAGGAATAATTATCTAAAATATATGGTGATAGTGTGACAGTGTAAAGCTACACAAGTCATGTCAATATCTTGGCAAGAGAATCTTAGTAATGATCACGCAAAGCCTAATATCTTTGCCTCACTATTTAAAGTAAACAAACTTTGTCTTATAATCTTACATAGGACATCAAATTCACAACCTACTTTTTTAAATCTTCACCTATATTATATGTAGTATAAATTTAATCTTTCTGGATTTTGGAATTTAGTTGCATTACAATCTCGGACTTGGTTTAATTTTAATTTCAAAGCACGAATGAACTTACAAGATGAACACAATTAAAAGCATAGTGATATACATAAATACATAAGAATCTAAAGTTGTCTAAAAATCTAGCTAATATAAAATGATTTTTATTTTATTTTTAACATTTCCAACATATACAATTGCTTCTTCTTTTTTTAACGAGGGAACCCCATGCCAAAGCTCAAACTAATTTTCGAATTTCATAGAAATCTGAGTTTTACTGTAAAGCTGTATTGATGGCCAAAGATGATCAAAATCATAATTAGAGTGTGAATCCTTCGACCACAAGACCACCATCACTCGATTCTGATATTTATATATATAGTTGCAGTATGATAATATTTCTATAAATTTAGACAAAAGATGTGAAAATCACCAATTTTATCCTCTTATCTTCTTGGGTGAAATTTAAATGGCTCAAAAGATATTTTTTTCATTTACTAAGAAATGACAAACTTGAAGATAAGTGACCTATCTATATAATATTTCGGGTCCATCTCTACATTTATCATTCACATCATTATCTATCAACCCCATCTTCTCTAGCTACTGAGATTTCTCTTACCAAAAAAAAAAGAAAGAAAAAAAAAAATCTCATCCCTTGAACATACGGTGGTGCATGGAGATGTGGAACCCTAAGAAAGGTGAAGAATTAATGGAAGATGATGATGAATCTTGGGAAGTTAAAGCTTTCGAGCAAGACACTATAGGTAACATCTCTGGTACTACTTGGCCTCCAAGATCCTACACTTGCAACTTCTGCCGCCGCGAATTTCGTTCTGCTCAAGCCTTAGGTGGTCACATGAACGTCCATCGCCGCGACAGGGCCTCCTCTAGGGCTCAACAAGGCTCCCCGGCCACGGCTAGAGGAAGCGGCAGTGGCACGGGGTTTCTCAGTTCTTGTGTTCCATCCACGCTCATAATCCAATCTAGGGAGAGTAGTAACATTGAAGGTTTGTCTCATTTCTACCAATTCCAAAACCCTAATGGCATTTTTGGTAATTCTAGTGAGATGGTGAATTTGTATGGTACAACATCGTTTCCTTCGAGCAATCTTGAGTTTTCGGTATTGAATTCGCCCGTAGAGGCTCCTCCTCGGCTCATAGAGTATTCCGCGGAAGAAGATGAGATAGTTAAAGAGAGGACAGGAGCATCAGTGGATGAGCCTGATCTTGAACTTCGACTAGGGCAATATCCACCGTGACATTTCATTTTCATGACCCACTTGAGAGGCAATTCACATTAATATGCCATTCATACACAGGTTCTTTAATTAATCTTTATATGTTGTTGTTAAATTTCTGAATTTAGTTTGGCTCTTGATTTGTGTAGCACAATTAAATTAATTTGATTTCATGTTTTGGTGCTTTAATTTCACACATATATATAATTAATGTGCTTAAGTTCATACATAGATGTAATGAACCTTAATATATTTTAGTACTTGCATAAACTCTATAATTTTATCTCAGAAATCCCCCAAAAATTATATATATGAAATGGTTGCACATATACCTTGATTACTTGGTACCAAAGATTTTATTGGAAAATAATAAATCTTCTTATAAAATTTTTCGATTTCCGTTTGGTATTTGTAATAGTATATATGTGTGTTTCACACAAATATATCATCAAGTTTTATTCCATATATATATGAAAAAAAGAAAATCCGAGTGAATGCTTGAAACTTTCCAATGATTTCAAATGTGACGTTTAACAGGAGATTTACAGACTAATAATTGTTGGGTTTATATATGATTAAGAGTTTTTTTTTTCTTTTTTCATATGCATTAGGGTTTTGGTTTTGAAGAATTGGAACGTAAAAGAGAGAGATATTGAAGAGAGTTTTGTTTCTTCAATGTGGCATGTTAACTAGTTTTCATATGCATTGTTTGAATTTAAATTTTGATCAAAGTATATATGGGGCCTTCTGATTTTATGTTTCAAATTAGGTGGACTTAATCAACGATATATAATGAGGGATCTTAAGAAATGTAATTTTTTTTTAGTGAAACAAGTACATTGTCTTGTTCACTAGTACGTAAAATGAATATATATGGATTTCATCCTAATTATTTTTTAAACAGTCAGAAATTAATATTATTTTTTTGAAAAGGAGAAATTAATATTATTTATCACATCGTTTGGTTCGTATTCTAAAAATATATTCTAACACATCATTAATATATAATATAATAACACTAAATTTGAATTCGTTTTTAAAAATATTACAGAGATATTGATACTATGTTTTAGTGGTTTTTACATATATAGCCACTTAATAAGTAACACAACACATTTCTATAATTTTCTTTAAAATTGATGGAACCATAACGAAGTTTAACAAAATTAAAAAGTTGATTTGAATAAGTTTTGTAAGTTTATCTATCTCTACTATGATAAAATGTGTTATATTCTCAATTTTTTTGTTATTTAGCCAATAAAAACGATGTCATTTTTAAATTTGTTATGAAATTCGATGAATGAACTATTTGAAAACTATATATATTTACAGTACAAAAATTAGTGTATGGATATCACCGGATTTCTTTGGTTATTAAAATGATAATAATGTAATGATGTTGATTCTACTATGTTCATACACGTGTGTGTGCCTATACCTCGAAATTTAAGTTTTTTTTTGTAGAACAAAGAAAACGTTACAAAACTAAATATAGAGGAATATGTATGTATATTAAGGTAAAGGCAATAGGAATTCAAAAATGGAAGAAAATAAAAATTTTGAACAAAAACAAAAAAGGAAGAAGAAGAAGATTTGAGGACCACTTGGAAATGGAAGAAGAGATAGAAAAAAGCATGTGAGCTCATTTTAATTCGTTGCATGTTCCTCTTCTTACACAGATCTATTTCTGTCTCCACATAACATTTTTTTTTCCATTACTTTTTTTTATCTGTTGCAATTTTTTTGTTGTTGTTGTCAAAATCTGTTGCAATATATATTACTCTTTTTATACACTAAAATTATAACCCGAATTTTAGTACCACTGCCATAAATTGTAAAAAATCAAGTGTAGTGTTTTTTGACATTATCTTGTCTTGGACCCCCACAAGTGATATTCAAAACATTTCAAAAGGGGCCATTCGAGTTATGTTGTTTCTTGAGTACTCTTGTTTCTTCTAGTTTTGGTCCCCGCTTCCTCACCATCCTCTTAAATCATTTATTAGGATTTTCATTTCGTTTTATAAGTTTCTAAAATTTTAACCAATAATTGATAATATTTGTATATTAAAATATATAAATATAAGATCATTTTCACACTCAATTCTAACAGGATCCCAACTTTATATATTTCTAGTTGTTGAGTTATAAGCATTTATAATACTTACCATATTAAACTTCTATTACAAGGTTACTTGGTTTTATCTATAAATGCTATTAACCGGTATAGCTAATTAGAATGGTTCACCTTCAAAACTAAAGGTGGGGTTTTTGTGATTTTAATCATGGTTTGCCTTTAAACATGTTATCAAATGGTTACAATACTCTCTTTTTCAAGGTTTAGAAAATTAGTCTAGATTGCGGTTTGGATCTCATGATAATTTGAATGGTTCATCTTCCAAACCAAAATTTGTGTTTTTCTGCTGTGACTTTATTCATGGTCTGGCACTATACATGTTATCAAATACTTATAGTATTCTTGTTTTTGTGTCAAGTATGTAACATGTATAAAACATAATTGACCGGTTCATTAGTCTAAATGTTCTGCATATTTACACTATTTTTTAAAAATCTATTTTAAAAAAAAGGTTTTGAAAATTGGTCTAGATTGCGGTTTAGATCTTCATTTATAGAAGAAATGCTACATATGAAGGATTTATTAGGGGCTAGAAATATATCTATGAGCAATTAGTAGGGTTCTAAAGAATGAAAATGTAAAATTCACTACTAGTTTTAACTTTGAAGCTGAATGGCAAGACAAATCGAAGTGGACAGAAATATACTGACCAAAATTCGTTTAAAAGTAAAATATATGAGTTTATTGGGCCTTGTATTGGGCTCTCGTATGTAATACGTTAGGTTAATGTGTATATTGTAACTTGTATATAAGGCAATGCCTTCATACCGATGAATACAAGAAACCTATTTTCACAAACTTCTCTAGGGTTCTTGACATGGTATCAGAGCTTTAACCTACTACAAAGGGTTTAAAGCTTGCGATTCTGTGAACTCTGTTGCTTTAAACTTCTTCTCTATCNGGATTCTGATACTTCGGAGACATCTAAGTCACGTGTTGAACAGAGCCGTAGAACCATATCTCCCTATGATCTTACATCTGGCGATAATCCCGGAACCATCATCTCAAGGCCTTCCCTGCGTGGTCACAACTATGATGATTGGTCCTCAAATGTAAGAATGGCTTTAAGAGCACGGAAAAAGTTTGGGTTTGCAGATGGCACCATACCACAACCATCTGAAGACTCCGAAGACTATGAAGACTGGTGTGCAAATAATGCATTGGTGTTATCTTGGATAAAACTCACCATCGATGAATCCTTGTGTGCTTCTCTACCTCGCTGTGAGGAAGCTAGTAGTCTCTGGACTATATTGAAGAAGCGATTTGCAGTCCACAATGGACAGAGAGTACAACGTTTGAAAGTAGAACTAGCAAATTGTCGACAACAAGGCTCTGCAATTGAAGCGTATTTTGCAAAACTGACTGTACTATGGACAAGCTTGTCTGATTATCAAGGGAAAACTCTTGAAGAAATTGCTAGAGAGCGAGAAGAGGATAAGTTACATCAGTTTCTTATGGGGCTTGACGACTCCATCTACGGCACAGTGAAGTCATCATTGCTCTCAAGAACTCCTCTTCCATCTTTGGATGAGGCATACAACACACTCATACAAGACGAGGAATCAAAAGCTCTGGCTCGTCTTCAAGAAGATAAAAATAGTGGTGTGAGTTTCACTGTTCAAACTCAATCACACTCTTCAAATACTCCGGATGCTCGGAGTGGACCGATCAAGTGCAGTATTTGTGGTCGCAATGGACACTTGGCAGAGAACTTTTTTCGGAAGATAGGATATCCTCCTTGGTATAATGAAAGAGCAAGTCGATCAAAAGGCAGCTTCTCACGTGACACCGGATCATCGGGCCTTTTACCGACTCCTTCGCGAAATAAAATCGCTGAGCCTGCTAGAGTGAATAATATGGTGAATGCGGGAATCACAGATGCTGATCGCATTGGTTTCAGTGGTCTTGATGAT
>OVAF01001625.1:2682-20430 GCA_900406245.1 Odontarrhena argentea | reverse complement strand
AAAAATGATGCAACCTAATGAAATAAATGATTTAACTAACTGATTTTTTTGTAGTGAAAGGTACATAATTTGGATGAGTAACATGAGAAAGAAGAAAAGCCGGACTAGACCGGTAAAGCATCCAACTAACTGGGCTTGTAACACCCTTACGGGCTAGGAGATCAGCACACACATTGGTCTCCCGAACATTGAATGTAGTATGAACTCTGCAAAATGCTGGTAGCCAAAGTCGTATTGTGTTGATATAATGTTGAAGATGCAAAGGTACGAATGGACTATGTAAGAAGGAGTTAATTTGTTGATTATCTCCTTCGAAGACCACATGTCGATACCCGAGTCCCCATGTCGCTTGGATTGCCCATATCAATGCCGAACATTCTGCTTCTTCAATTGTTGGACGGCCATGAAATTTACTATATCCACAGTGTAGTACCACCCCATGGGAATCCCGGATTATCCATCCAAGACCAGAAAACAAAGAATTCGGTCGATGGGAGACGTCATAGTTACACTTGACCCAACCAGGTTCGGGTGGTTGCCATTGCACTTCCGCCTCCTATTTTGGGAGCGTTCCTTGACTGTTAGCTTTTTTATTTTTCTTTTTTATTTTTCTTTTGTATCTGAAATTGTTTAAGCACCCTCTTGATACCATGACTGGAGGTGCTCTTAAGACACTTTGGAAGAGACACTTAAGACACTTTGGAAGACATTTTTCTAATTGATTATTAATATTTCATTTTTTAATTTTTTTGTAATTGGAAAAACACTTCGAAATTGTCTATTTTAATGATGCTCTAAGACGCTTACACTAATTTCGTTTTAGCCAAACAAAAAATATTCATTTGATTAAACAGATTTTGATCTAGTGACTTGAAAAGTATATCATGAATTTAAATTCACTTCAAATTAGTGATTGATGTCTTCAATGTGGAATATATTATAACGGTAGTCTTCGAACATTAGAAAAAAATAAACCAAAGATTCGAAATTTTCATAGTTTATTCCAAAAAAAATATACATACATTTACATTTCACACGAAATCAAATTAAAAGATTTAGAAATGTTTTCATACTTCGACGTAATTGGTTCACTATTTTAATGATACCCTATATCAAGAAAGTTTTAAATTGCAATCTAATAATATAAGTTAGAATTTGGATATTTTTATAACAATCCTATATTTAGTATATTTGTATTTATCAATTTAGTATTAACCCAACAGAAAAAAAAAGAGAAAGTTCATATGAATTAATTGGAACTAGTCGGTAATTTGCAAGAAGACAACAAGAGAAGTTAGGACCCACTCTCTCAACAGCAGATATGACATGAGTATGTGAGATATTTTTGGGTTTCCAACTTTGTGAGGTAAAATTACTTCTAAGAACCTTCTCTACACAAGTCACAGCTCACAGACCATATTACTCTTAAACAATAATTATGCAAAAAAGATTGTATAATACGACGCTTAATATCATATTATACTCTAGTCCATATAACAAACAAATCTAAAGATCAGGTCGTTGTAGTTTATGTGTGTTACCGTTTGAGTTCAAACTAATAAAACATAAAAAAAAGACAACAAAGAAACCAAAATTAATCTCATATTTTTGGATTACTCATTGAATCAATTTGATAAAACTTGCTCTTGTCATATCTACCAAATGTATAACTAATTCTCAAATCGGATTAATTACATATTTGTATATCTATAATCCAAGAGACTTTGATCCCGGGGACTAATGTACAACAATCCCTCAAGGTAACAAAGCACTCACTAATCACTATCACTATCACTACCTTTACTAATAAAAGTTTAATCAAAATCTAAAATCTGTGACTCCACTAACACAAAGCTTGCTTCAATAAGTCTTCCTTGCTAATGAACGTCCCATGGAAACCATAAGGCACTCTTGATGGAAGCTTAACCGTAGCTTCAAGCTTCATACTAACCGCGTTGATAATCTGTAATTCCGACTTTACCCTCTCTTCGTCGTGGACAAACACCAAAATGTAGCCATCGTCTTCTTCATCTCCGTCACCGGGCATAAACAAAGGCTCTCCACCATATTTCCCATCTCCATAGATATATTTTTGAACTTCCCCGGTAGATAAATCGACTTTCGCGAAACCGGACACTTTAGGCCACGGTTCAGCTAAAGCCAAATAAGCGAACCGGGTTTTTCTCCCTAGAAAATTTCGGTTCACCATACCGGCCTCGAGATTAATCTGTTCGGACAAAACCGGTCGACGTGTAGATTCCCCTGTTTTCAGGTTTAACCTTATCTCCGACAAAACACTCTCAAGTGTTTCGTCGTGTTCATTGAATATTGAATCAGGTGGTGTCATACATGATCCAATCACGACAACTTCATCAGTCTCTGTCTCTTCCCAAGCATTCCAAAGATGGAAACAGAAACAATCTTCCACTTCGACCCAACGAATATCCGAAGAATCTTTAGCATATTTACTCAAAACACCAAATCTTGATTTCTTCTTCTTGTCGTAAACCACAGGGGAGCCACCTCGGATCATCTCTTGTAACCGAAACACCACTTGTTGGTCCGGAATCACTACGAAATTCTCTGTGATCGCGAAATCATGAATCATTGTTGGTTGATCAAGAGGAATCTCAACGTCTTGTGACTTCTCACCATCAACACTGAATCTGAAATATTTAAGATACGGCTTCGAAACCACGTCGTAGCTCAACGCGAAAAGCTCCTTGGTTTCGGGATCGATTTTCGGGTGAGCTATCATTGTTGATTTTAGCTGACCGTCGAAATCATACCGACCCGAAGTCTCTAAATCTCCGGTCTGTGTCACTTTGACATGGTATGGTAAGTCATCTTCGGACATAGCTAAAAGATGACCGTTGAAGTAAACTAAACCGGCATTCGCAACTCCGAGCCCGCGGGTCGGGTCAACTAACCCGAAAAGCCCGCGGGCTTGGAAGAGCATTAGCTTAGCTATGCCTAAATGTCCATGAAGCTCACCAATAGCTTTAGGAAAAACAGAGCGGCCAAGTTGTTTCTCTTGAACATACCGGTTCGTTTCGGTAAACCGACACGCGTAACTAACCGAACCATTATCAAACCGGACCGAGTGAACCATACCGTCTCCGTCGAAGAAATGATGACCGGAGATTGGTTTATGAAGTGGATTAGCTCCGTTTCTAACGTAAACTCCTTGAATGCAATCCGGTATTGTTCCGGTCACCGGAAGATTATGTTGTACCGGTTGTTCCGGTACCGGAAAGAAGTTTCCGGCGATTTGAACGGCGGGATCGGCTGTTTTGGGAAGTTGGCCTTCGTGAGAGACCATGGCGTTTTCCACCGCGTCTAAGATCGTTGCGGCGGTTCTCTGAATTGGGTTTTGAATTGTCGGTTTAGGGATTAGATTGGTGACATGGTTGAGTAGTTTCTTCCAAGAAGGTGGTTGATAAGTTTGAGATTGGAGAGAAGAAGAAATGAAAGATTTTTTGTTGATGGAGAAAGAAACAGAGGAAGTGGTTCTTAGACTCTTCTTGTGAGATTGAAGATTGGATCTTGAAGAAGAAGATGAAGGAAGTAAGGTAGTAGAAGTGGAAGCCATGGTTGTGATTTTTTTTTTTTCTCTGATTAAAACGCTGCGTTTTGAGGGGTTTCTTCAAGGCCAAGTTTGTGTTTTGTCCATATTGGGAGAGTGTGTTTTGAGAAAACAGGGGACAGGAGGAGGTTGTATATATACAAGGAAGAAACAAGGGTATTATGGTCTTTTTGGAGGTCGTTTTCTCTAATTATTTTTTGCCATCTTTTTACATGTGTCGTAATTCAATATCTGTTGTTATCAGACTGATCATAGAGTTTTGGATTTGTCTTCACATTTGTTTTTTTTTACTCTCAACAAGTAATCTTTAGTAAGATATTTTGGATATTTTACCAGTTAAGTCATGGTTCTTGGTTCCTTATAAATTGACTTGTAAACGGTTAAATCTTGAAACTTATAATTTCATGTAGCTTAATACAAGCAAAAATAATTGATTATAATTTTTATTCTCAGATAATCACATCGTTAGTTATGATTTGTTTTTTGATAACTCGTCGTTTATGAAGAAGGTTAGGCCTACAAGATATAACAATTGGGACTCTACCAACAACGTGAAACATTCGTTAAAAGATCTTATTCAATTGTTAGTTTTAACATTTGAGATTTTAATGATCCATATTTTCTAAGAAGTTGTGCAAAAAATGAGACTAATTTTAAGCCTTCCGTTTCTCAGCTGTTTCGACGATCCTACATGAAACTTAAGGGAATAGGACAAGTGAATTATTGTATACAAACATATAAATATTGTATATATTAGAAAATCACTTCAGAAATACGATTAAAATTTATAGGTTAAAGTTTAATGTTTAATAACTATTTGATTTAAGATTCAAGATTTATTACAAAACCTTTTTTTTTATAGGATTATGATTTTAGCTATTAGAAGAGTTTTAGTCCTAAACCCTTGATCATAAACCCTATAATCCATAAAACATTTCAAAAAAATTAAAACTATGGTCACTCGTCCGTGCCACCAATTCCAAAAAACCGGTATAGAACTTGTCAAGAACATACTATCAATCCGAAGACAATTTTACTTAAAATAAACTAATATATTTTTAAAAATAGATCATAAAAATATTGTAGCACAAAAGTAACATTTTTAAAATCTCCTATGCACTTTATGGATTTCACCTTCTTTTTTAGGATTGAAATGTTATTTCAAAAAATCTATAAAATCTATCGATTGTTTCTGTAAATTCATCTATCATCGCAATTTTTGTTTTCTTCGTGATAGTCTGAATTTCAAATGAAGTTTGTGTTCATTGTTAACTTTGAATTTCTCTCAAAACAAATTACGGAAAGATAAATTGAACTTTAGTAGTATAGATAATCAGATTATTATTTTCAGATTATCGTCAAGGATCTTCCAACTTTAAGGTGTTATAAATGCTTTAAAATATTATATAGAAATTGAAAAACTAAATAATAGGGTTTGGTGTTTCCATGGCTAATGGAAGTGGAGATTTGGGTTTTTGGTTAAGACGCGTTGTCGTCTCCACATCAAACGTTTTACATCACGTGGCGTTTTATGTGACTCGAAATTTTCCAATTATTTTAAAATTGTATAAAATCGTTCTATGTTCTCACTAGAGCATTACCCGGAAAAAAGTTACATCAATAATGTGCCTAAACGTCACTCAAGTTACTATATAGATTAATTTTGTTTATAATAATGTGCCTCACACGCTTTGCTAATTTATTTCAAAGCTTAAGTGAGATTATGACATTGGATATGTAGACAAAAAAAGTTGAAAGTTGACGTTACGTGAACTGTTTAATTTCATGAGGAAAAAATGTTGTATATGATTATGTGTTTTGATTTATGTTTATTTTAACAATTACATACTCATAGATACGATATTAGTCTTAAATAAGGAAATATAACATCACTACAATTCATAAATTGACATTTTCAGTAGAGGACCTCGAGATTTTTTTTTTTTCTTTTTTGTTGTAAGTTGTAACTAAGCCTCGAGAATTTTTGTTGTGATTTTGTATTTTTAAGCATTTTATTAATTTATAAGTGGAAGGAATAGTTGAAATAGATATGGTAAATTGATATACTAAATTTGATAAATTTTTTAGAGGAGTTGATTTGTGAGTTTAGATCAGAGATCTTGTCTAACGTAAAAAAAATTAACCACTCTTGTTTGTTTATTTGAAATTGTCACGTTTTAGTTTTATTAGAAAATCTTGTATGAATAAGCTAATTAAGGATAGCTACATGATAAGAATTATTCCAATGGTAAAGATCAAAATCAATTTACAGTCACATGAAACATTTGTTTTGTATAATAAATACTTATATAAATTTTGTAATTCCTAAATCGAAATTGTTTATGGTCCCATTAATCTCTAGGCCGGTTCTGACTCTAGTTAGTATAGAAAATTTTCTACTAAACTAGATGGCAAAAATATTCAATACAAATATTCATTCCAAAAAATGAGTGTGAAATCAAAATTAAGTCTTANAAAAAAAAAAAAAAAAAAAAGTCTTATATGTATACTTAAAGAGAATCAATTATATCGTGACCCAAAAAAAAAAAAAAAAGAGATTCAATTATATCAAAATACGTAAGTAATTAAATTAAGCTGGTTGGTACGATCATTATCTATTTATCTGTTGAGTAAACATCCACTTGAAAAATTGAAATGTAGCAAGCATTAATATTCGCAGATGATGCATCGCAGTCCACTAATTACACCGTTAGTTGAATAATCATTTTGATTCGTTCTTAATTGAGGGAACATGCAAGCCTTCAGGTGTCCATTTTTCACATCACCAATTTTGTAAACAAAACTCCAAAATTTGCATTATTAGGGTTGGTCTACAGAATACAATTCATAATTTTAGGAAGAATCATTTTTATTTAATTTTAATACATAGACTGGATTTTTATTCTCAGATGATCTAAAATTTAATTATTATTCATCAATAAAAAAACAAAATTAGACAATTGGATCGGTTCTTTAGTAAACTAGTACATCTAAAAAACCTTCAACAACGTTTCTTTTCGTCTCTTATTGTAACCATTAATGGTAGTCTCAACAAGTGAAAACTATCAATCACAACGATCTTTTTATTATAATGTCTCGTTGTTTTTCAGATTTTTTTTGGTTAATTTTTTCAGTTTGAGCATTCTAATTGAACCGATTTTCTAATTGGGGGATTTAGTAAGATATTAATTATGTATGATAAAGAGATTAGACTAATTCTAGTCTGACCACTTACCTCGAGCACCAAAATGTACTATTCTTTATGGTTTCACTTTGAAAATTATGCATATATAACCATATATTATTTTAAGAATCTGAAGTTCGAACTATATAGTATGTGAATCTATGTGCATTGGTCGTATAGAGTGTTACATTCGATACATAAATATGCAATATGGTTTGGTTCATGTGGCCACATGGAAGCACATGGTTAAACCAAGTCACCTACCTTTCTTCAAGATTCATACCGATTATTGTCCAACGGAAGAAAGTGCATATAGACAAATATTAAAATTGATGGTTTTGTAGATGAAGAGTGGCTTTGGATTTACTAAATTCAATTGAAAGGTAGGATACGGTCGGTCCAACAATCTACATTAATTAATCCAACTAGTAACTAACAAACTTTATGATTGGCTTGCAAGACCATTATTATGAGTAACATGGTCCTTGCTTGTTATTTGTTTACTTATTTGAACCTACTAAAACTTGTTTAAGATACTCTTTATATGATTCCCAAAACTATGTACTTATTAATTTGAGGCTAAATAATGAACATTAGCTCAAAGAAATGTATGAAACTAACAAAGTATATATGGTTTAGTAATTGAAGAATTCAGTCTAACCAAGAGCCAATAGTTAGTTTGGTATAAATCTCACACAATGTCTAGAGCTTGCTGATTTTAAGTGACTTTTAGAACGGACCATATAAAATACTCTGGTCTCGAATATGAGGAGATGTACGGATTTCGATTTAGAACCATTTAGTTATTAGAGAGAAAAAAATTTCACTTTTATTTAGTATACTTCGAGTTTTTTCATTATAATTTTTGTGTTGTATAGGAAATCACGTATCCGTTTTATATTGACAAATTGATGTCCAATAGATATTTCTAGTGGTAAGAAAAAATTATATTTAAAAAATTATAAAGAATTAATATAGATTTCGGTCTAGAATTTTTTCAATTACTGAAAAAGAAAAAATGTATGAAATTTGCCAAATTATATACATAAAAAGTTCTTAATAAATTTTAGATATTTTTGTTGTCGATCGAGGATGTGATTCCACGAAAAATACAAAGGATGAAATAAAGATAATTGTTGTAATACACAACCTACATAACGTATATAGAAAAATACACTATAGGCTATAAGAGAGTTTGACCAACCGACTTTACCTGAAAAAACTGCCAAATACTCTTGGGACCAAACGTATCTTTTGCTGCAAATTGCTTTTATTTAAAATATAAAATTCTCTGAGACATGCGGTCTTGCGATAATTTCGATAATATAATTAAATTCACATCGTAAACCAACTTAGTTTTTTTTTTGTCGTCTGATTTATTATTTTATTACAAATTATGAGGAACTATTACATAGACGATTCTACAACGGTCAATTCTAACCGACCCTTATAGATCCACGCCTCCACCTTCAATGGGTCTGATCACGGCGAACGGTTCTACTTGCACAACGCTAGAGATCTCTTGTAAACTTGCCTCCATTAACCTGTATAATTTCAAATAAATCGCATTATCTAGGGTTCGAACCCTATACCTCCTGGTGTGTATAAGCATTAATGAACCTTTGACCAACCACTGGGCCAAAGGGGCTTCCACTAAACCAACTTAGTTTAAGTTAACAATAGTTTGTCCCACTCAATAACTACTAGTATCATACAAAAAAACAATCAATTTTCATAATTAGCCGCTTAATTAAATAATAAAAGTCGGCTGCGTATCAGATCTTCTAATCAAAGAACAACACCATGTAACATGTTGCTCTCTTTATTCATGATTGAATCAGTCCATGATTGGAGCATCAATATATACACATATATAATAAATATTATAAATCTTGGATTATAGTAAAATTAGATTATGGTAGATGGATAGGATCTCTAACTAAAACTGAAAAAAGTAATTATGACATAACTAAAGTAACATGTTGGTCCAAGTGTCTATGTCAAGTGACTAATTAATGGCTTTAAATATGTTCACCAACATATATTGACTTAATCTTACTGTATAGATAATCACACACATAGATATGAATTTAGCAGATGATTAGTATGTTACTAAGATTTGATGATGAGACAAATAATAATGGGTCCATGTATGTTGATCATTCGTTTGGCATGAGAGGGTGGTGTAAATTAAAAACGTGAGAAATTTTTGTTATGTCTTGTGTGTAGATGGACCATAGCTCTGATCATGTCCATTATTTTGTAGGTTGAAAGATGAATCTAATCACATGGACTAATGGACTCATCACAAATATCTCCTTGTGACACTATGTAACTATGCATATATAAATATAAATTTATGTTCCCAAATTATAATACAGTCCACACAAAACTGATTGCTGAAAAACATATTCATTTAACAAAAATCTTACTAGTCTGCTTTCTTTAAAATTATTAAAAATGTATATTCTATTACTTATAAAGACTTTACATTTTTCTCAATCTAAATTTTCTGGTTTTGTAATAAATTGTTATGTATTCTGACTACCGTTATTAATCTGGAAAAAAAACTATATATGGCTTGAGACTCATCTAAATATTTTCAATTGATCATGATTGGATTAGACTGGAGTAGTACGAATGTCATCATGGTATATAGATATATAACAGGGGAAAAAAATTCGAATCAAACTCATCTAAATATTTTCAGTTGATGATGATNGGGGGGGGGGGGGGGGGGGGGGGGGGGGGGGGGGGAATTCGACAAATTCGGGTCTTAAGTACTAATGCGCAAGTTATAGTGTTAAACGTACTTGATCAATTGAATAAGACATTTAGTCTAGTGGTTTAAAATTATCGTCTGAATTCAGATTTACATTTAGTCTAGTGGTTTAGAATTATCGTCTGAATTTAGATTTACGGATTTGCAGGGGACGGAGAATTCAAACTCGGCTGGTGTTGAACATACTTGATCGTAATTTCAGTTATATAGTTGACATACTATTAGATATTTAGATTAGTTTTTTTGTGCTCATTGTAGGTCATGAGACGATGAGTGTCTATAGATTAAGTATTTCGTGTATTTACATTTCTCCTCTTCAAGCTTAAGCCAAATAAAGTAAACAATTAGACGATTTTTAAAAAGAGTAAAAAATTAACAACACACGAAATGTATAAGAAGTGGTGGATTAAAGCACGAAAAAGTGAATATGCGGTTCACGTAGTTCCTGGATACGTACACGTAAACTAATTTGTAGTATTCAATAATAAAAATCTAACGTGTAGAAAAGCAATGATATTTACGGATCTTAATCTTTTTCACGAGATGTTAAACTTAATTAAAAAAAAATGTGAAAGTTGAACAACTTATTTGTCACAACTAACGAAACGAATATTCACATCCCAAATTAGGACCAATTGTTATATTTAGTCATTCCAAGCAATAAGACAAACTAATTAAACAAGGTAATGTTAAAACACATCACTCAAATCTGTCAATCACACAAATCATAGATAAAAAATCAAAGGCAAACAGAATATACACATGCCGAGTTAGAATCAGTTAAGACGAAATCATATAACATGTTCTGGTCCCTGGAGATATATGCGTCAAGAAAGCAAAAAGAAAAAAAAAACGAAGAAGTTAGAATCAGTTTACATTAGGGTTATTTCAAAACTAAGGCTAATTTAGTTTCTATACGTGGGCCTTCTTATATTAGGCCCAATTAGTTCACTTATATCCATGTATCTTATGAGCAAGTGAAGTCTTGAACTATATTATAAACAGAGCTCTTTAGAAACTTGATTAGTGACCACATAGAATTTTTGTTTTAACCACTCTTGACGATCTGGTAGAGAATATTTGTATGTACTTCTCTATATATACAATCAGTGTACGCGAGTGTGTGAAAAATTATTGTAAAAATCAATCAAAAGAGATAATTAAATTCCTCAAATTCTTATAGAATTGCTCAAACTTGGCTGAATTAGAACAAGGAATATTATCAGCAAAGTGGCAAAAGTTACAAAACAATTAAAAGATACAATTAGGATAAATGTGATCAGAACAACTCTCAAGTCTTGTTGATCAACGGATGCAAGATGGAGGAAAAACCTTGCCACGTGTCCAACCACCAACGTTCGTACACATAGCTGTGGCTGGACCATCTGGTCCACGGTGCACCAAGTTAACATCAATGAGCTGAACATCTTTGCAAGGAAGTCTCCTACTACATTGCAAGTTCACCGCGATTTTGTTGGTCGAAGTCCCCCAAATCTTTTCGAATTTGACATTTTGTATCTGAACTTGTGAAGCAGTCTACAATTTTAAAGAAAAACAAAATTAATTCAGATCTTTCGAAGAAAAAAAACCTAAAAAAAAAATGTTTCTTGTGAAGGAAGTTACCGTGACGCTGCAAGGTGGGTTTGGGCAATATTGTTGATCTATGATGATTGGGTTTGCTACATTGATCATCTGGAGATTCCTGAAATTAAAATTTGAAACCACGTTTGGTGAAGCCGAGGAAGCCCATGTCTTGATCCGTACTCCATTCGTTGTACCCGAAAAGGTCGAATCCCTAACGGTTATTCCTTGAACACTCTTCTCACCTTTGTACTTGCCAAGACTTCCAACGCTGATCCCGTGTCCCGGACCACAGTTGACATTGAAGATATCCAAATTAGTGGTTCCTGCCAAGATCGCGATGCAGTCATCACCGGTTCCAATTCCCACATTGTGGATCTTCATATGGCTTGAAGAACCTATCTTGATCCCGTCGGTATTAGGGCTATTCCAAGGAGCCCTAATGTTAACTAGCGTGACCTCGAAGTTATCAACCGCGAAGAAGTTGAAATGACCCATTTTGCTGTTGGTTGATGTAATGTGGATGAGCCTCGAGTATCTCACAAATTGGAACCCCATGTTCATAGGTAACTGCTTGCAATTAGGGTTTCTCTTGCAATCGTTGCGAGACCAAGAATAGCTTCCTTGGCCGTCAAGAACACCGCCTCCTGTGACCGTGAGGTAGTCGATGTACTTGAAAACGATCCACGTGTCTTGTTTGATGGCATTAGGATCTTTTGGAGCTAACAAAGTCCCTTTGATGACGAAACTCATCCGACCTTTACAAGGTCCCGTGAAGGTCACGGCACTGAGGTAAAATGTTCCCAATGGTATATAGACTCTAGAGAATCCTACCGATCCACACGCTTCTCTCCACGCATTTGTAAACGCCTAGACCGCAAAATCAAGACCAATGATTAAATAAATATGTTAGCTATCTAGATTTAACCAACAAATTGTAACATTATGAATCAAACTAATCGGATCAAAGAAGAGAAAAGTTTCAGTTAGTACCTTAGCATTATCTGTTTTGCCATCACCACGAGCACCATATCTTCGGACATCGAAGATCTTTCTTCCATTAAGGGCGGAAGAAGCGGCTGAAACACTTGCGAAAGCAGCTATGAACAAGATTAACCTAATTGTGGGAACCATTTCTTTCTTCTTGCTCCAAAGCTTTAGCTTCTGGATTTTTGATAATGGAAATTAGAATCAAAATTAGAAGATTTATATCTTCAAAATGTGTGTTTGTTGGATAATATGAGAGTGAAGGTATCGTTTTATATATACTAGAGGATCTCTAGATACGAGCTATATCAGTGGCTTGATACTTGTTACCGATTCTTGGTTAACATTTATTTATTTCTTTAATCATGCCATTTGATTTGTTTCTTAGTTACTAATGCAATTTAATTTGTTTCTTTAAAAGTACCAATGGATATGGTTCTTATTGGTCAGTTTGTATTACATTAAAAAGAGAATATTAGTGAATATGGTAAATTGTTCCAATCTTGGTCGATGACTAATTGTGGATCAAGATTATCAACGTACAATTACCTACCGTACGGAATAATAATTACAAAAATCTTGCAATAATTAAGGTTTCGGGTTATAAATTAACAGCCAGATTTGGATCACTTACCAAAATCATATAGAATATTTGAATAAAATCCGTAAATAACATGTAAGCAAAATAAGATTATTTACATACATGAAATCATTATTTACATGATTACCTAAAGCTTTAGATCATCTAGATTAATTATATAATAGCGTCATAATTCAAAGAACGGTTAGCAGAGTACCTCCATTCATTGATGTGAGTTTTTGTAAGTGGTGAGATCTTCCTTGATTATTTTGGAAATGAAAGACGAGACCTTAAGAAAATCGATTGATGGCGGATAACTCCTATAACTTTAGTTAAGAGATTAAGAGATTAGGTTTCTCTCTCCTTGCCCATACATTTTTTGTATGCGTTATATTTTCTTGATAATACAATTGTGATGGGCTAAATGCATATATATACACACATAGAGAGAACGTAAGTATTCATGATAAAATTAGATCTCAACCATCCATCACGGTAGAGATTAAGGTGATAACTGTTAGATAAGTGTTAATATATAAACCCTTTAATGTATGTCATTCCTTAAACATGTACATGTATTGCTAAGTGTTGAACTATATATGGCTCATGACATATTCCATTATATGATATGTGTATGGTCATTAATATTTTATGATTAACACTTGTCCTTTACATTACTTAATATGAATTAATTTTCTCATTATCCAATTCAATTGGCTACCAGTATAATCAAGGATATCATTTTCATTAGAAAATATGGATAACTAAAATACCACATTATAGGGAAAAAATAAAGCATAAGTATTATTATTCCTTAGAGTAACAGCTTCTGACTATACCAGTATTACAAAAATATTTTGGTTAATTATATTATTATTATTTTCAATTTGGAAGGAATCTTAGTAGAAGTAGAAAAAGGAAATCAACCAAAGATTTGAACAGAACACAATCTAATAGAGTAATGAATTTTCATTGAACCGAATAAATTGCGTATATCATATAAATCAAACTATAACGAATATTAGTATACTCTAAACTGAATCATATAAGAAAACATTCTTAGAATTTTGCAGAGAAAATTTTCATGAATTGTTTGGAGGTTATAACTTTTCAGATGGACAACGAGTAAACGCTAATGGCAATGATCATATCTGATTTATAAAGATCCACGATGGCAAATTCTACAAAGTGTAATTTAATCAAGCTTTTTAAAATTAATTCTCAGCGGTTTAAAATTTCATAATTCAAAATTATAATAATCTTTTTTAAAGACCTAAAACCTTTTATATTATATCTTGAATTTTATTCTAATAATTTATTCACAAATTTACTTTGGAGTGCATTTCAAATGACTCAAATGTACAAAAAGCCAAAAAAAAAAAGATGAATAAGTTTTGAAAATCACATTATTTTGACGAATGGACCAGCGGTGCATGAATAACGGATAACATTTCTTAAACATGGAAACTTAAATATTAAAAATTTAAGGAAAAGGATTTGCAAAATTTAATGTAAACAAATAAATTTTTACAAGAAAAAATATGGATAGAAAGGTAACATATATATTTTAAATGAAAAAGGAAACTAAAACAAAATAAGAAAAAATTATTACAAAAAAATGTCAAGAAAAACAACGTGTGACCCCCTTCTTCTCATCATCTGATCACACTACATCTATAAATACTTCATTACCCAAGATACATCAAATCAATATCATGTAAGAAAATCAGAATAATCGTTTTGAAACTATTTAAATCATGGAAACCGGTTTAGCCATCTTGAAGCTGGCACTTTACCTTAGCCTAGCCATAGTTGGATCATGTGCTCAGCCACGTCCGGGAACATGTAAACTACTCGAGTGCCCCAAGTACAAAGTCATCGAATCTAGGAATGAGTATGAGATCCGAAAGTGCGACACTCGTGTATGGATGTCCACTGGTCCCATCTCCTCCTCATCCATGTATGAAGCCGCCTATACCGGTTTTGTACGGTAATTTACATTTTCCTCCATCAAATCTTTGATTCTGATATATAGAACTCTTAGTTCAAAAATGAATTGGATGGAATAATAAGTCATAATTAACCAAGACTTGGTTTCTATACATCATGGACCAAACATTAGTATTCTACATTTTGCAACTAATAATGATTTCGGTTTTGGAGGGCAGAATGTTTAGGTACATAGGAGGAGATAACAAGAGCAAGAAAAAGATGAGTACGACAGCTCCAGTGGTCATCCGACCTGGACAATCAGCGTACACCGTCTTATTCCACCTCGAGAAAGAGTTCCAATCGAACCCACCTCAGGCCGATGGCCTCACGGTTCAAACATGGAAACAGACCCACGTAGCCGTGAGGCAGTTCAGTGGAAACTTGTCGGACACTCTAGCCAAACATGAACTTGCGACTCTAATAGCTAGTCTAAAGGGCTCTAAATGGATTGGTTCCATCGAGAAAAACAAAGGGTCGTATTTCGTTGCCAATTATAATTTCCCGTTCGAAATCATTGGTACAACTAATGAGATAACAGTTCCGTTTGACATGTAATGAGGTTACTTACATTTTCAGGAGCGAATCTTAAACAAAAAGTTTGTGGGGGTGGGGGTAAACGATAGTTACTGAAGTCGCTGCAATAGGAAGTTACCATTTACGAAAGTTACCGTTTTTTTCTTTGTTTCTAAGCAAAATCATTTATTATATATGACGGATAAAATGAGAAAAATAAAAAAAAACTCTTACTTTTCAACATTTTTTTGTTCTTTTTAAAAGNTTTTTTAAAAAAAAAAAAAAAAAAAAAAAGCATATATTATTGTCGTTTACTATTTTTACACCAATAACTAAAAATTTTAAAACTCAAATTTACTCACTTTCAGTTTCATGTCTTTCTTCAACATATTTCAGCCCATGTCTTTAAAATAAATGTGTAAAGCCCATGCAGGCCCAGAAACTTCCTCGGGAAACAAACATTTCATCTATAAATCTATAAATAGGCGTTGAATGAAACGGTAATATTTTTTTGTAAGAGCGTTGTAAAAGATTCAAAATTCGAATTACTCCCTAAGCAATCAATCAAATAAAATGACGGTGACCACCAAGACCCAAAGTTTCTGAGAATCATGTATGGCTCCGCCGTGAACATGTGGGTCCAGATCGTTCTCTCCGATGAGTAGAAGAATCGCATCGGTGATTCGAATCGAGATACACGCTCGTTGACTCGGTTGGTAACCCAATCGCCATTCTCAGCGAGTGAGTTTGCTTAAGAACCCTAATTTGTGGATCATGATTTCTTGATTTTGTTTGAGGTTAAATTAGATTAGGTTTCTATAATAACTGCAATTCGAATCATCAACATGTGTGCTTAAGAACCCTAATTCATTGATGGCGATATCTGATTTTGATTTTCCTTGGCTAAGATCAACAGGATTTACGGATTCTGCAACGAGTGCAACCAGTGCAGGAGCAAATTCAGTGTACGCCTTTGGAAGATTTTAATTGCACTCATTAACGACAAGTTCCTTCGTATGCACGCTGGCTTAATAGTCTTCTTTGTGAATTCTTCTTACTTGAGATTAGCTGTGATGAGTTTGTGTTGCAGGTAGTGGAAGATGGGTCACCATATTCTCAGCTCCAAACTATGGTGGTGCATTGTTGAGTGTAGACGAGTCTTTTGTTTGCTACTTTGAGATTAGCTTCAAGCAGCGGTCATCCACTCAACAAGGTTTGTTTCTGCAATCAGAATATGGATTTAATCCCACATTTTGTAACACTATTTTTCAGCTTAGGTTTCAATTTGAAATCTGGAAATTGGTTAATTTGATGGTCTTGATTAGTTTCGTCTATCTCTATCTTAGCTGCGTGATGCGGACAGGTGCTTTTGATGACGGATACGAGGAGGAGGCTACTTGAGATGGGTTTTAGCTAGAAACCCCGTATTGTTTCGTTGAATACATTTGGTTGATGATGCACCTCTCAGCTGGACTATGCTGACAACGCGAAAAGGTGAATCTCGCTTCCTTCTGTCCCAAGAAACTCTGTTTATCATTAGATAGCTGGTTCGATCTTTGGATTTGTAGTTATGATATGTGCTATGAATTGACATTGCATATGGAGTGACAATGTTATATTACTGTTTTCTGTCTTCCCATCTCCAATGCACTACGACGGCCTGGTATGATGCCGAAGAGAGACATATATACTTATATACGATGCTGATCACGGTAGGAAAGTGCACAGTATGGCACCAGGACTCGAGCCTCTCAACATCCCATCCCTTCAAGGTTCAAATTCATTGTTGCTGCATCTTCTAAATCTGACATTTTCTAGGTTCTGGTCTGATGGATTTTGGTTGTATCACACAACTCAGGGGAATATGGACTTCGCTCCTTCTAGCTCTCAAGACTTCCTTTTCATATCAGGAAGTGACAGGAACCAAGGTAAAAGAACGTGGCATATCAAATCTCCAAATCCAGCCTTAATATGTTAACGGCTAAGGTAATCTCTTAATGGTATTTGATTATACGTAGCCAGGTTTTTTAAAAAAAATATCTCTCTTGATTTTTGGTTTTTCTTATATTTTAAAAATTAAAGGTTTTTGTTTTCACTAATTTTTCATTTGAGAAAAACAATTAATTTAAAATTTGTATTTTGATCAAAACTTTATACTTTTTGGTTTTTGGCAGTTTTAATTAGTTTTTTTCTTTTTTCTGATTTGGTAGCATAATTTTTTTTCTAACTAGGATTTTTTTTATTTGTTTTAATTTTTTTTTTTAGGAAAAGTTAAGCTTATGTTTTACCTTTTCAGTTAAGAAACTTAAATGGATTCGTAATGTGAGAACTAACCGAATATGACTGTCCAGTCCAAGATTTTCTTGGTCCGTAAGAGGGAAGTTCCATGTTTTATTTGTTATCACATAATGATTTACATGCAATTTCTGATTGATTTGGTAGCATAAACTTTTTTCCGACTTAGTTTTTTATTTTTTTTGAAGTAAGTTGTTTTAAATTTTTTTAACGAAAAGTTTATGTTTACGTTTTTTTTTTTTTTTTTT
>OVAF01001624.1:0-20468 GCA_900406245.1 Odontarrhena argentea | reverse complement strand
TTCTTTTGATCTTAAGGAACTAGTACAAATATCACAAGCTGAATCTAGATCGTATCACATTCATTTTGATGTCTTTTGTTGAGGTTGCATTTCTGAATTGCTTTATGCTTTATACATGATGTCATGCAGCAAGCAAAAAGCTATGATAGAATGTAACCTACTTTGATGTATCCTTTGCCATTAGGTATTAGCCATAAGCTGTTCGCTTTCTCAACTGGTGCAGATCTCTGCAATTTCTTGCCAGTTCTGAATATTCTTACATGTTACTGAATCAAGGATGGATGCCCCGGGCGCTACATACTGGAAACAAACTGTCATAGACATGGAAGATGTGTTTACCATAAGTGAGGGAGAGACAATCACTAGAAGATTCCTCAAGACATTGACAGAGAGCTAAACTATTCGATCTTATGAACTCAAAACTACTAAATGCCAGAAGCAACTTCATCTACAGCTGAAACTCAGAAGATACGATTCTCAAATGCGGCATTTGTTTTAATATTCCTGTGTTTCAACTGATGATTTTCTCCAAACTATCTCATTGTATGTTCTTTCTTGTGTTACAGAACTGATATTTTACTCTCCTTTCCAAAAGATTAAAGAAACTATAAGAAAATCTACAAAAAGTGACGTGAAGAAGAGTACATTGAGACAAAACCACATTCAAACTATATCTATAGCTCAGATTTTCCGGATTTAGGTTTCTTTGAAGAAGAGGATTTAAGTCCTTTCCACCATTTTCGGACCCGGTTTGACACTTTCTGTGCATGTTTCTTCAGCACCTCACCTTTCTTCTTGATTTCCTTAGTGATTGTCTTTTTCCATTCTTCCGTTTTACTCTCTTTGTCTTTTAAAGCCTTTCCCTGAAACAAACAAACCCATAGGAAGTGATTTAGAGGAAAAAGTGAAAGATTTTGGTTTTCTTTCTTCATAAAACTTAAAGCTGATAACAGGAACTTATTACGTACCAAGTTTTTGGGGAACTTATCATCTTCTTCCTCATCTTCATCATCGTCACCATCTTCATCTTCATTACCGAATTTCCCTGGGTTATCTTTGTACTTCTCTATGTCTTCTCTAGAGTATACCTTCATGCCAGGTGCTCCTGGCATACCCTGAAGAAGGAATACACAGGCAAAAAGAGTTAACTCAAGATCATTCCATAAAGTATTGATGCATGTCCTAAGTCATCAGAGCTCACCTGCATGGATCTCAAGATCTTGTCCATTTCAGCATCTTTGGATGGTTTAGCAACAAATGGTTCTCCAGGAATCCGATCCTGGCAAGAGATAAAACGTCAAACTTATCACACAAAGTTTCTGTCTTTTCATCAAGATATCATCTCCACAGCAACAAAATGAAAACATTCACAGACCCTAATCACCAAGGATCCACATTTCAGTTTCAATAAATGGAAGCTCTTCGATGTCGTAAATGGATTCAAAGAAAGTGTATAGGGAGGTACCTTGGGAACAGGGGGTGGGTTCTTGCTACAAGCATCTGTCAGATCTTTACATAGATGATTAACGAGTGAAACAAGATCAGGCTTAGACTTGTATATATACTCTGCAACATCAGTGTCTACGTAACCAATGACCTGAAAACACATAATAATCAGATAAGAATCACATTCCCAAACTCTCAAATGCAAATCCAATTGTATTTAACATCTACAAAAGTGCACACCTTTTGACAAGCAGCCTCAATCGTCTTGCATTCGGAATTGCACATGCCTTCTTCTTCTTGTTCAACCAGCTACGAAACCAATTAAAAAACAATCAAATTTGCGATTCAACAACAAATGACCAAGTATTCACTTAATCCAATACATAATATACCAAATCGTTCAAGCTAGTATGGACTATTCATGGATCACACAGTTTAATAATACCTCAAGCTTCTGGCCTTTCTCAACAATGTCAATCTTAAGCATCCAATCAGCTTCTTCTTTCTTCAAGTTGCAGACATTCTCAGCAATCTCAATGACCTCATACTCCGAGATCTAACATACCCCACAAAATCTCAGTAACCAAATATCAAAAACAGAAAGATGAGTGATTGATTCTTAACCTTCTTGGGTGAGATCTGTTCTTGCTTCTCCTTCACTAGCTGATGCAACCGTGAAGCTAGTTTCTCGCACACCTGACACTTAATGTACGGAACATCATCTTTTCTCGGCGTCGACGACGGTTTCTTCGCCGCGCCATTGGAAACCGGTAATAAAGCCGACGAAGCTAAAAGAGCTAATGTGAGAGCTATCAGAATCCGATTCATCTCCACCGTTGAATGCTCTCTGTGTCTCTCTTGATCAAATCGTATAAATAATAATAAGATGATAGATGGGTTTTTACTTTTTAGTTCACGACTGGGTTTTTGATTTCTTCTTGCTGTGTGTGCCGTGTTAATGAAGTGGAATTGAGTTTACGCTGGTTAACGTGTTTCCTCTAATCTTATTGGCTATTCAAGTGCTGACACGAACTGGGCCCACTTTCTTAACCAATTATTACCTTTGACGTCAATAGTGTTTTTCTCTTCATGTTATGGATTTAGACCAATGCAAAAAAAAATTTAATTGTAATTTACCAACAGTAACAAGACTGTGATTGGAAATTGCATGTATGTGTAGATACTGATTAGTGATTATGAAAGTTTATCAACTAAGTCGTGCTTAAATAAGCACCCAAAACCTCTCATTTTTATCCAAATCATGTTTTAACATTAAATGCGGTGCCTAATCTAATATTTACGTAATGTAAATTTTATTCTGGGTCTGATTGGTAACACCTCGAACGAGGTTTGTTCGGAAACAAACTTCGTTTGTAACTTCATTCGAAAACTCCATTTGCAAACAAAGAAAAGAGTCATTTATAACGTCGTTTCCAAACGAAGTTTTTTTAGGTCGTTTGAGAAACAAATTTCATTTGTAATCTCGTTTATAATTTTATATTGATATATTTGTGTATTTTAACTTATTTCAAGTTTCAACTAATTTTTTTATAACATTATTTGTAATAGCTTATTGTTGATAAAATGTAGATGAATAGTATTTTCATTATTAAAGACAAAACGACTTGTTTTCATTTTCATATTAACGGTAAAAATATGGTGATATCACAAAAAAATTACACACATAAGCTAATAAAACTACATTGCATTACAAAATAAAAATAATAAATAAATTTAAATAGAAAATAAGAATAACTATCAGAATCTATAAAATTCACATAAAAAGTTCTATGTAATGATACCTTAAGACATATATACTAGGGAAAGTCCACGCGTTGCGTGGATGAGATTATAAAATTGGCATAAGTAATATCTATAAAAACACATAGTAATATTTTGACTAAATTTTTCATAAAATTATGTAAAATTTGTATTGTAATATAAGTTTTAAGGAGTTGTTCATATGTTTATACAGTTAATGAGTAAAATAAATAACAAAGTAAATAGAGAGACTAACAAAAAATAATTAAAAATAGATGTGCCACATGACAACTTCTCAAAGATAGTTATAGAAGAAACCTTAGGAGAAAGTCCGTGTTTCTTTTGAATTTTAAGGTTTAAAGGTTTATATCTTAGGAGAAAGTCCGTGTGTTGCACGTAAATGCTATTTATATGATTTTTATTATCATTTAAACGTCATATGTTGTACATATAAGTGATGTCTAAGAATATTTTTTTTTTCAAATTTTAAGAAATCATTTAATTTTTTTTTTTTTAAAAACGAAAATATCATTTAAAGCTTTAATATGTATGTGAACCATATGATATATACATATATTTTATTTTGACTTCTTAGTATTGTGTCTATTATTACGGAAATATTGTTAAACCATTAATAAGTGACAATTAGATGATTTAATAATTCCCATCCTTAAGAAATCAAATTTAAAGTCATCAGTATCAAATTTTTATACCTTTGTAGAACTTTTTCATGAAATGCAAATGATCTAATAATTTAGAGTCTCAAATTCTATTAGATATATTCAGTAAGTAGACTTTATGTTTCTTGACCAAAAAATTAAATGCAATAAAGATAATGAAGTATAAAAGATATTAAAACTAATTTAATTTGTTGAAATTAAATTTTTTTATGTTAAAGTACCATTAACAAAAATTAAATTAAATTTTTGTATATAGAACATAGAATAACACAATAATTAATTTTTAAATAACTGAAAAATAATTTATAATCAAAGAATTATAATATATAGTTTAATGCTTCTTTTTAGAAATAAGTGGGAGTACAAATTATTTTAATTTTTAAAATATACTAAAAAAGTGTCTAACCATATGTTTATTTTGATACATATTGGTTTTAAGTTTTCAAATAATAATAAGAAATTTGGATTAATGAAAATCTTATTTAGTTGAGATATGTGGCAAAACTTTGTCTATCATAATTTATGTTTAAAAGAACTTTACAAAGACCCGAAAGTTGGCAAATTTATAATTTTTTTTTTATGAATTTCTTAAAGCAATGGTATGTTGCTGCACATGTGAAAAAAAATGATGTTTAGAATTTTATCTAGTGTACCATCACAGTATCTTGGCTAGGCCAATTTATATTTTTCATAAATTTTTTACATAAATGGTATTTATATTTTTCATAAATTTTTTACATCAATGGTATGTTGCTGCACATAAATCTTAAAGCAATGGTATGTTGTTGGACATATGAAAAAGACTAAGTTAAAGAGGTGTGTAGTTTGCATTTAGTTTTCTGTTGATGATTAATAAAATAGAGGGACTAATAAATAAAATTCAAAACTACATGAGATACGTGGCAGTCCCTCAGAGAGAGTTGAGGAAGGAAAGCCTACTTTATTATATAAGATATATATATTTTTTTGTCATCATATATATGTTGTTTTTATTGTAAGAGTACATAACATAAAATAATGAATCTGGATCATACCTGAATATCCATGTTTTGAGATTAAAAATATATGAATTAAGGCACGTCATATAATCTATTTTTGAATGGGTCCGAAATGGAATTCAGGTAAAATAACAGAGCCCAAAAATTCGTTCATTGCCTATTTATTAAGAATTTAAAATTATTCCATTAACTTTATATTTGTAATAAATCTTATTTCAGAAAATAATTTTGTTTATGAGTTTATCCAAATAATTATTTATTTTAAATTATAATTTATCTAATTTTATTATATATTTATTTATTTTTATTTTATTATATTTATTTTTAACAACCATTATTTTACTTAAAATAATACATATGTCTTCAAAATTACATAAGAGCATTATTCAACCGCTACCATGTTACCAATCGCACATAAATATTTAACCGTTATCTCCAAACGAACCACTATCTCCAAACAACATTTTCAAAAAAAAATCGTTTGCGTTCGTGAAAACACACCAATCGCTAAATCTAAACGAGGTTACGAATCGGAGCCTCTGTTTTCTTATTATAAAATAAAATTACCTGGCTATATGTATGAAGCTCTATGATAATTTACATAAAACACTTTTCTCTCCGGCGATTCCCGATTCTTTCTCTCCGATTATCCGTCGTATCAGATGGCCAAGATCGTGATTATATTCGATTTCGATCGGACTCTGATCGACGGAGATAGTGATAATTGGGTGGTTACGGAAATGGGACTTACAGAGATCTTCCATCAGCTCCGCCTCACTCTACCATGGAATCGCCTTATGGTATTTCATATATAATATATTCATCAATCCAAAATTCAGATTCTACTGTCTTTGCTTGTTGAATTTTGTTTTGATTGGATTGTGGAAAGGATAGGATGATGATGGAGCTTCACTCACAAGGGAGATCGATTCGGGACATTGAAGCTTGCTTGCGAAAAATGCCTATTGATTCTCATATCATTGAAGCTATCAAATCAGCCAAATCTTTAGGGTACGAAGCTACATTATCATAAGCAATTACTTGTTTCCTTTTGCTACTTTGGCTGAGTGGTATTTGGTTTAATTGCAGATGTGATTTGATGATTGTGAGTGATGCAAATCAGTTTTTCATTGATAAGATACTAGAGCAACATGGTTTGTTGGATTGCTTTTCAGAAATTTACACTAATCCAGCTTCTGTTGATGAAACTGGAAAGCTGCGGATCTTCCCGTACCATAGTGATGCATCGCTTCCACATACTTGCAATCTCTGCCCTCCACATCTGTGCAAGGTACTTTTCTTGCAATATCTTTGTCTTGAGCTTAGATGTCCATTAGAGTTTTGAGTCCATAAGCTGAAATCTTCGTTTCTGAAGATGTCCCGGTGTATAATGTTGAAAAGACTTGTAATTTGTTAAGTTGTAGCCTGTAATCTAGACACCTTTATATCTAACGCTGTCTATGCGAGTTATATCTGGTTGATAAGATTAAGAACCCACCACTTTGTGTGGAGCTAAATGGTGAGAGTTAACCTTTGGATTGGATTCAATTTTTAGGATTTTGGGCTGATGAATTTTCGTTGGTTCTTCAGGGTCTAGTAATGGATCATATACAAGATTCTTCTCCTAATGATGAAACAAGAAGGTTTATCTACCTTGGAGATGGAGGAGGTGACTTCTGCCCAACATTGAAGCTGAGGGACTGTGATTATGTGATGCCGAGAGTGAATTATCCGTTGTGGAAACGGATTTCAGACAATTCGTCTCTGATTGAAGCAGAAGTGAAAGAATGGAGCAATGCAGAGGAACAACAGAGAATCCTTGTGCAACTTGTTAACACAATACAAAAAGAAGATTCATAATAATACTCTTTTGATTCAGCACCAGGTTGGATTGTCAGACTTAAAATGTGCATCTGATCAATGCAATTGTAATGAAGGAACTCTGTTGGTTCCACTTCACTTTGATTGATATTGTCATTGTATTGTGTATGGTTATTAATTGCTACCATGAAATGACTCTAAGGGTGTCCATTGCAGCTCGTTTAGTCTCAGATCTTACAACAATATCTTCTGAAAATGAACTTTTAGTTAACCTTATTCAAATTTATGTGGTATATCAAAAGAAAAGATTATTTTCAGAAATTGAGTGAGCTTTTTCTGAGAGGTGGAGTAACGTTTTGCAAAGGCAAAACAACTTCAAAATAAAACCATAAATATAATTTCTCGGAGGCATTTCGTCGAACACTGTGTATGAAACTAAAGGGGTTTGTTTATGCTCTACTTAGTCCGCCATGATTACTCTCCTTAAAGCTCGCGAGAGGCTTATCTCTCCTCTACTCAGCTCCACTCTTCGTCGCAGACTATCCTCAAGCCTCTCCTGTAAACCTCCTCTCTTTCTCTTTTCCCGCTTGTGATTAGCACAATTCGTATCTCTCTACTCTAAGCTGTGAATATTTTTGTGGGTTTTGAGCAGATTCCTGTGAAGATGCTTCAGTGTTTATACACCCGAGTGCTGTCGTACACCCAAGTGCTGTGATTGGCAAGGTTTGATTCGTTCAGTAATTTCGCTTCTTCTTGTCCAAAACTTGTTTGGGATGAGCATCTTTGAGACTGGGATAGCTAAAACTCTCCCAAAGTATTGTTCTTTAGCTTTAGAAAGGTGTTCAAATCAGTAGAACAAAGTAGCCAAAGTGTGATGCTTTCTTTAAGATATGGGCAAAGTAGATCTTCCCTGGAGAGTTGTCTCTAGATTAATCAACCAGACAANTCTTTTTTTTTTTTTTTTTATTCTAACAGGGAGTTTCAGTTGGTCCATACTGTACAATTGGCTCTTCCGTGAAGCTAGGCAATGGCTGCAAACTCTATCCTTCTAGCCATATCTTTGGAAACACAGAATTGGGCGAATCCTGTGTTCTGATGACGTAAGACCCTTTCATCTGTTGGATTATACTAAAATGTCTTCTTTATCGTCGCACTGCTCGATTAACCTTTGCTATGTGTCTTCAATTTTTGTCAGCCAGTGGTGCTGTTGTTGGTGATGAGCTTCCTGGTTACACAGTCATTGGAGGCAATAACATTATTGGTCACCACGCCGTGGTTGGTGTTAAATGCCAAGACTTGAAGTACAAGGTCTGTGAAAGGACATCTTATCGCCTCTTTCATTTTTTTTTTTTTTTCCTAATCTATCCGTTGTTAGAGACAATAAACCCATATAATCAATAACTCATGTCGTGTTTTCTTATTGTAGCATGGGGACGAATGCTTTCTTTGCATTGGTAACAACAATGAAATTAGGGAATTCTGTTCGATTCACAGGTCATCAAAGTCTTGTGATAAAACGGTATGTAACAAGTCACTGACCACAATGATTGAAGGTTTGAGACGTTTTTCCGTGTTCTGAGTCTGCCTTTCATTTGTTTGAACAGGTGATTGGTGACAACAATTTAATTATGGGCTCCTGTCATATAGCACATGATTGCAAGATCGGTGATCGCAACATATTTGCCAACAATACGCTTCTTGCGGGCCATGTGGTTGTAGAAGTAAGATCTTCCTTATGTCCATATTCTAGACCTGGATTTTTGCGGCATGGTTTCATTTGTATTATGTTGTTAATGCAGGACTATACCCACACAGCAGGAGCTACGGTGGTTCATCAATTCTGCCATATAGGCTCTTTCGCTTTCATTGGTGGTGGTTCTGTGGTACATGTTCCTCTCATAGCTCTCTGCTCCCCTTGGTCCCATTTGATACACTCACTCACTGGTGCGAAATATATATAGGTTTCACAAGATGTTCCAAAGTACATGATGGTGACTGGAGAAAGAGCCGAACTTCGCGGTTTAAATCTGGAGGGACTTAAACGAAATGGATTTAGCTTGTCAGAGGTTTGTGCTGTGTCCCAATGTTGAGTGTTTTGAAGGAAGAAACTGTATATCACTTTGGAGTGTTACCAAATAATCCTGTCTTTGTTTCTTGGCATTGGTAGATGAAGAGCTTAAGAGCAACGTATCGTAAGATGTTCATGTCTAGTGAAACAGTCCCCTTAAGTCTTGAAGAGCGCCTCACGAAGATGGTATTGGTTATTACTCAAGTCTCTTCACTGACCCTCTCCCTATGCATAACATCTGAACTTGTTGTATTTGATGCTGATTGTAGGAACAAGACCAAGCGCTGTACAGTGTTCCAGCAGTGTCTGCCATGTTGCAGTCAATCCGAGATTCTTTCACAGAAGGTCGCCGTGGAATATGCAAGTTCAGACAGTGGCTTGATACTTGAGTTTTGCAACTTAGAGACTTAGCTTAGGCATTCATTGATCAGCAATGTCATAACATGCTCAATAGGCAATACCATGTTTTCACTGGACTTGTGATAGTCTGATAGATAGCTTTTAATTAAGTGTTGTTTTTTAGACAAGTGTATTAACAGAGTTATAATTTATTCCTTTTATAATTTTCAGGTTTGTTTAATATACGTGATGAATATATTATTGGTCAATCATGATAAAGTTTGACATATGTTCCAAACTGACATAAAAAAATATAGATAATTGAGACAATGAATTTTGTGTATTTTTGTCGGTCGTAATAAAAATATTATATTATCAAAAAAATCCACTATCTGCTAAATATTTGAAAATTTGAAAAACAAATCCAAGTAATGAAGAAAAAGGAAATTCCAAAACGAAAAAGGGAAAACTTGAAGAAGCTTAGAAATCAAGTAAACGCGTAACAGGACTTGATATATCAACCCTACTCCTACAAGTACTAGTACTCTTACTCTACCCTCACTTTTACTCAGATTATATTTCTCCCTCATCTTTTGAAACCCTAATTTGATTTGTGAAGGATGAATAAACAACAGTTTTTAGAAGTTTTTGTGGGAGCTGTTAAAGCAGCTAATTCTGCCAATGGCAAGGAGGATTCTCCAGAGGTCTCAAGGTGTTTGGACGCCATGGCTCGTTTGAAGGAAGCACCTGAGTCACTTGCTTGTGACGTGATTTGCACAACCACCATCGGAAAGAGTTACAGAGTCTTCGTCGATCACAAAAACCCTAAAATTCGAACTCAGTCAAAGCTTCTCTGGGATCTCTGGCTCACCTCTCTTTACGCCACCGGCACAAAACAGAGCAAACCTCAAACTCCGGTGAAGCGTGTTGGGTTTACCACGATGAAGAAGAAGAAGCCAGTAACTGCTTCTAATCCCGAGACTACGACGACTGGAGATTCTAAGCGAGACAAGGTTCGTGAGATTCTTCGGACATCGTTGTCCAAAGTGTCTACCGAGGTCGTTGAGACAGAGATGAAGACACGAGTCAGTGCTTGTGATCCTTGGACTGTGGCTGTATCTGTGGAATCTGCCATGTTTGAGAAGCTAGGTTGTTTCACGGGACCTGAAAAAGCCAAGTACAGGTCGATTTTGTTCAACTTGGGAGATAGTAATAACCCTGATTTGAGGAGGAAGGTTCTGATTGGTGACATTGGTGGAGAGAGATTGGTGACCATGGAGAAACATGAGATGGGTAGTGACAAGATTCAGATGGAAGTTGCACAGATCAAAGAGAAAGCAAAATTAAGGGAAGAGAGTCGAATCAAGATGATGAATCAATCAGACATGATTACGTCTTCGTAGTTGAGATTGCCAAGTTCTTTTTTTGGTTCATGTATAAACGAATTTTAATCTCTTTGGGTTGTCCTGAATATTTGTTGGCAACACTAGCTAGGTTTATTCTCAGGTCATGTCTTAGATGTTTAATGTAGACACCAACTATAACTCTGTTGATTCTTAGTTTATCTCGTATGATGTTAGTTGTGATTATATGTTTGTTGATTCTCAGTTTCCTTATTCATATTCAATGTAAAGTTGTTTCATCTTTGCTACAGTCTGTTACTTCCCTCATTATTACAACACGTATATATTTTCTCACTTAGTTTCTTACATCAATCACAACTCCAGTATAATTTGATTTTGAATGTCTGCAATTAATCTTGTAGAAGTTGTATTGTGAACACCAAATAAGTTAATCAATTGGTTTGAATCTGGAAGGACTTAATCGAAATGGGTTTACCGTGTCGAATAGAACTTTGTAGTGTGCTATAATGTTGTTTCCTTTGAGGTAAGAAGCTATCTATCACTTTGGTATGTTACCAAAAAAAATCATGTTTTTTTTTTCTCGGCATTGGTGGATGAAGAGCTTGAGAGCAGTCTCTCTTAAGATACTCATGTTTACTGAAAAAGTTCCCATAAAGTCTTGAAGAGCGTCTCACAGAGATGGAATGTGTTTATCACTCAACATTTCTTCACTATGCATCTATTGCAGAAACATCTAAAGCTATAGTTTTTTGGTGCTCAATACACACTACACAGTTTTCCTGCGGTATGAGCCATGTTGCAGCAAATCCGAGAATCTTTCGTAGAAAGTCCTCGTGGAATACACAAGTTTAGTCAGTGGCTCACTTCTTGAGTTTCACAGTCTATAGACTTGGCTTACGCATTCACTGATCAACAATGCCTCCACATTATGGTCAATACCATTTCTTTCACAGGATCTGTAATACTCAAATGGGCGCGGAATATTCGTAGAAATCACTTGTCACTGAAAATAAAGATCCACACAAAAAACAGTGAAAGGAAATTTCATTTGGGTTGGAAACAATACATTGAAGATGTGTCTCCTGTAAAATTTTACAGTTCCTATTTGTGGCTTGTCTATATCTCATTCTCATGTCTATTTGCGATCATGGATTGATTCATTCTTCCTGTCCCTCCATATACCCAGCAGAGGCTTGTTTGATATTACCGTCTTCCCTTTTCATTCTAGGAATTGAACTGTTCCTCTGTAGACTGATAACAGCTGACACATGAAGCAGTCTGTCAATAGCCATATTCAAAAATCTTCCTGCTGATGCCACTATATCTCCAGCCCCAAAGCTCTTTTATCCCTGTGGCTTCAAAGATTATCTGAAGTTCTCTTTGACCACCAAGTTCAGAGATAAGACAAAAACTCCAGATATCAGGCCATGGAGAAATGTTGAGCAATCAGTATATTATATGGAATTTAGTTGCTACATAGCACCATCAAACTCTCTTTTCCTCGATTCTTCTATTCTTGTGTTGCCCACACAGGTCATGTCTGGATCATACTGATACTGCTATAGCTTAATTAATTAATCAGTAGAGTGATATCCATGTGTTCTGTTCATACCTTTATTCCAACAAAAGGAAAACGTTGATCCAGTGTTCATCTTGACTGAGATAAGCTTGATTCATAACCCAAAATCAAGCCCCAGAGAGTTCTCATAGAGTCCTACGTCCTCTCGTGGGTGAATGCTCATATCACCATAGAAGAACGGTAAAATACCATAGAACAGCCTAGGATAAAGAAGCTACAAGGCGTTGAGTTTTGATATTATAGATTTTGTAACTAGACTGTTAGTACACTTCACAGATTCGATCAGGGAATACTTATGAGGCTGTAGCATCGGAGCACATTTGGCAAGAAAGTGTAGCAAGAAGTTTCCAAATTTTAGAGATTTGGAATACCTTCCAGCAAACTCCTGAACCTTAGAAACAAGACAATCAACGGATTCTTGTGTTAAAGGGACGTCATGGATGAAGATATTCTGGAAAAGTATAAACAGTGATTCATTCCATGTTAAATCATCACATATAAGATCTCGGTGGCAGGGAAGAAATAAACACCTCCTCTCTTCTGTTTTTCCACAAAGTAACTTCTGGCAAAATGCAGAAATATGACCCAAGTGCCAGCATTCTTTCAACACCCTTGAAATCACCTCACAGACAAAGTTGTTGATCCCTTCTTTCTTGAGTATCAAAGGGAAGACCAACGCATACTCAGCTGCTTTCTGGTGTATCTTGCAATACTCAATTGTAGCAGACATCAATACACGGGAGGCGGATTTGTCAAGAGCCAAAAACTTGGGAAGCACGATCGAACATAGAACCTGGCTTGACCAACCAAGCTCTTCTTCCTCACTTCCACTATGCAAGTTTGAAAGAAACACTGCAGCAGTCTCATCATCTGCACTCCAAGGCTCAATCAAAGCCAAAACTCTAAAAGAGTCCCTACCCTTCTCCAAGCATAGTTTCCGAATTTCATTACACAAGGTTAAAACTTGAGAAGTAGACTCAAAGCTTGTAATTTGAGCTCTAAGATTTGCTGCCATTTCATGAACATCAGGCTCTAACGCGATGTTGAGGGCATCATTTATCTTATCCACAACTTGATGATGATGATGATCTTCTTCCATATTATCTCTGATCTGACTCATCTTCTCCTTCCCATTCCAAGAATCGACAATCATCATTTCCGAATGTATATCGACGCATGATAGCGGAAGCCATGGGAGAATTGTAGCAGTAGAACCAGCCTTGTCACTGAGCCAGTCAGGTACAGAGTCAAATTCTTCCTCAATGTTTCCTTCATCAGCCGAATCCATATCGAAATGAGATATCCAATCAAATCTTGGCTGAGGAATTCTATCGAGCAGGTTATGAGCAGCTCTACGAACCCAGAAATCGACTTCCTTTCCACCACCCAACATTTCCCTCGCTAGCCAGATCAAATCCGTAACGCAAAACCTCGGATACTCGAGAAGAAGGAGTGACAGAATCCGAGACTGGACCATGTTGGGTAATGTCTCGATGAACATAACCCTAACGAAGAAGAATTTCATCAACAAACCAAATTGGTCCCAAAAAAAAACAAAAAAGATCCAATTTAACAATCTGGGAATTACTTATTCGTAGGCGGAGATGAATCTTGATTGATTACATCGCATTTCTTCTTGAGCAACGAAAGAAAAGAGCTCCGGTTAATCGGAGCTGCCGTTGATGCGGATGAAGACGTCGAAGCCTGATCTAGCCACAGTGACGCCTCGGTTTCCGGGCACGGACTCCTCATAAAAAGGTCGAGCAGAGGAATCCACTCCTCCATTTTTTAGTTCACCGAGGAAAACCTAAACCAATTCTCTCGGCAGAGCGCGGGAAAGTGACAATGGTTCGGTAAATCGTCCTAAAAATGTTGCATTATATACTAACCAAGTCTGAAAACTTTGTTACACTATGGAAAGAGAAAAAAGTAGAATGATTCCTTGGTATCATATGTAATTCAGAACGCCCCAGTTCATGGATCATACGTGTCAAGCTCATAAAACTCAATGTTCTTGTACTTTTGAGAAAGTATCTCAGCTTGAACCTTTCTTGCAGTATCTGTAGCACACCCGACAAGAATCAGAACATAAGTGCCAGCAAATGCTCTAAATGCTGTCAAGTGAGTGATCTGTTTCACCACGGCAGGACCAGCAGCTAGAACCGCCAGAAATGCGGAACCAAGAACTGATATCCGGCCAAGTATGGTTTTGATGAAGAGGATGCACACTGGCGTTTTAATTGCTCACTCACATCGTCTGGAAAGTGTAGTAGTAGTTGAAGAAAGCTATGAGAAGTATATTGGTAGGAAGATAGAAAGAACCTCCAGGGGTCAAAGCATAAGCAACATTCTTCAGGGCCGATATGCCAGTAAATCATGCTAGAGTAGCGGGAAGAGAGAGAGAGATGATGTGGAAAATATAATAGGCATCACTCCAGCACTATTGACCTTGAATGGAAGCAGCACTTTGCTGGTGTATCTTGAGGCATAATTTAGCGGAATTTTTCTCTATGCTTCCTGAACATACACAATCTCTAGTACCAAGAGGAGAAACGAAACAATGATGGTGGCGAGACCAGTATAGTTTCCTTCCTTTAAGGCCTCTGCTGCTGTTCTACCAAATGATGCAGGCAAGTAAGAGATAATCATCGTGAATATTAGTAGGGAGGTGCCATTTGCAAGTTTCAGATCAGATACTCTCTCCAATATAAGTAGTGAGAACAGAGCCAAGGGTTAGTAATGTGACAGAAGAAACTACCCATTCGGTGTTGAAGTCATTAACGTAGGGACGAAGGTAAAAGCACTTGACCAATTGCTTGTACAATTGCAAATCCGACTGAAGCGTACCGAGTGTACTGAAGAATCTTTTTCTCCCAGCTTCGCCTTCTCTTTTCTGAAGATCTTGTAGCTTAGGATAAACTTGAGCAAGAAGCTGAAAGATGATCTGCGCATTGATGAATGGAGCAATACCGAGAGAGCATATGCCACGTCTACCTATACCTCCCCTGGAAAATGTATCCAACGTGCTCAATATACAATTCTCATCCACATTACCAACAAAAGCTTCTCGGCTGACTCCACCTAGTGGTATGTATATTTCAAGTCGAGAGAGAGCTAAGAAGCCAAGAAGCTTCAGAAACTTCCCCAGTAATGGTCCCTTGAAGAAATCTCCCAAATCAATGGAGCAATCCTCAATAGCAGCTGCCAAGCCTCAAGCAGAAGACGGTTTATCTCTTTTGGTACCAGAGGAGCTCTCAAAAGATGGAGACAAAAGACTCAGAAAGCCTTCCCAAATGCTACTCAGACCAGAAGTTTCATCTGGATTGATCCCCATCGGATCAAAAACAGGAATCTCCGAGCTTCTAGGGTTGACAACAAGACCGAGATTCCATGATTTGGCATTACAAGTACTCCTGTTCTTTGTTGGAACAGCGAAGCTAGCTCTGTAAAGAGAATAGGAATCTCGAAGATGATTTGAGGTTGAGACGAGACAGAGACGAGAGGTTTGAAGAAGAAGAGTAATTCTGTAAATCGTCTCTTATCCTTTCCCTTTTTTTCTAAATACACTAATTATATTATGATTCTTGTAAACACATAACTTTAAGCAAATAACCAGTGGCAACATCAATTTGCAGACTGTTACGATTTAGAAGAACAAACAAAACCAGGATCTGTGTTGTTTACCAACATTGTGGTCGCCTTAAAACATATGAAATCTCGATTACAACAAAACATCCAGAAGAATCAAATTAAACCACTAAGTTCTCTCTTCCATCACAGACCATGAATCCAACCCTGGGATAAAAACATGAAATATGTTCATCTTTAAAAACAACAACCATATATTTATCCATCAAAATAGATTGAAAACTACTAACCTTAACTGCACTTCATTGGACTAGCTTTTTTATGAATAGTAGGACACCTAAAATCAGTAATTAAAGGCGTCGGTGTCAGAAGTCTCTTATCAAGCACCGTATCTGTTTCAGGAACCGTGTACTCTTTGTCTTTAGCTAATCTAACCAACATGGTTTCCATGGAAACTTTAAGGTATCCTTCTTTCCCTATAGTAGTACCATGAGTCGATTTTACCAGAAAGTATTTTTCACCATCTTCCTCGCCCACTGCAATAACTGAAACACCATGCATTCCTCTAAACGCAGAATTTTTACACATTGGACCACGATACATTCCCTGTCAAAACAAATCTTTATGTGATTACATCTCTAGTATATTATGTGATTCGGTTGTAGTTTTAATCGTAATTAAGAGGGAAAGACATACCTCTTTAGTTATTGCATAATCCGGCATAAAGATATACAACGATGCTCCAATTGGTTGTGTCTTGAGTTTGATAAGAGCTTGGTCGAAGGATAGTGACTCCACGTCATCTATACGCACCAAATCAGATGTAATACGCTCCGGTATTTCACTAGCATGCCTACATCTCTTATATGGCCACGCCGATTCTTTTTGAATTCCTTTTTGAATAATAAAGAGTAAGGCCCTTCTTATGGTTGAGGTGTAGCAATAGTGATCATCTTTGTTGCAATATTTTGCTTTCTCCGGATTAACAAAATCTAGAAGATCTTGCGCCGAATACTCTATGTAATCCTCATTAATCCCCATAATGAACAGTAATGCGCTGACAAGTTCCGCAGCTACATGGGCCCAACATGCATCTGTCATAGAAAAAAAAACAGATGATTAAAGGCTTAGTATCCAATTATATGAAATATGCTGATACGAACAAAAATGCAATGATTCTTGAGGATTTTGACTAAGGAGTTCCTCCCACTCCCCCAATACTAACCACCAAACTCTCTACGAAGCCTCTCCTAGGCTCTTAGACATGTTTCTGTGTATACTCATGAGGCAACCCTACTTTATTACTTGACAAAGCCTACACCAAACCATATTTATTCCAAAATACGTAGTTACGTTTAAGGTAGTAATAAATTTTGGAAAATAAGGCTGCATCTCGGCTCAATGTTCAATTGGTCCTCACTGTAAGTGGCTGATTTTAACACCTCTGAAGCACAACTGAACAAGTGCTTCCCTTGAGATGCTATCTCTCTCTGTCTTTGCATCCAAATTGCCGCCAGTCATTTTCTATGGAGTTTGCCAGAAGTGAAAAAGCCATGAGCAGTCTTCATCTTCACCAACCTTTGACTTCCTGTCTCTGACCTTGGTAAAACAAGTATTATCTCCAAAAATATGGGCAACAATACCCTCACGAGGTTTTATTACAACCATTTCAAGAGAAAGTATGCTAGAAGTTTCTTAACAAAAAGTCCCCTTTTTTTGAGCTGGCATCCAATAACCAGCCCAGCTTCAGTTTTATTTCCACGGGGTTCTGTTGGAGATGTTTCTCTTGGCATTCCTTCGTGTAATTCTTCTTAAGCCTCTCTGAATTAGGAAAACTCTCCTTCTTGCTATAATTCTTTCTGACGACCCAGAGAGGACTATCAAAACAAGTTTTATGCCCTTTATCATCGTGCTTAGCCTCTTGGTTACATGCTCTCCATCTGGCCAGAATTCTTCACTTTTCCCACACAAGGTGCATTCCCCTTCATGATCCAGTTCTTATTAACCACATTTAGCAGATTCAAGCTCCAACAACTTAAGATCAGGAAAGTAAGTGCTTCCTTTAACCATATTCCCCACACCATAAAGTCTTCGCTTATATTCCAACTCCCCAACAGCAGGTTGTATAAACAAAGAAATACTCTTGGATGATAGAAACTCTTCAAGATAGCAGCCTCTTTGTGAAAATTACTCCACATTAGGTTTGTCTCTTCAGTAGCATAAACATATCCTGTGTAGAAGTAACACTTTAAACACTTCAACGCCATATCCTTGTATTTCATACTCTTGGACTGTGGATAAGTCTCAATATTTTTCCTTGTTACTCCTGGTAAAAGTATCACATCTCACAAACTGAACCTATTGTTCACCATCTCCTTTGTATTCTTCTTCCACCCATAATTGATCTTGGTCGATGTAGTGGCTTTCATTTTTCTCTTAGCCAAGATCTCCTAATTTTAAAGGAAAAGGCAATACCTCCATCTTTTGCTTTTCATCGTGTTTGACCTTCTTCCACTTCCAAAGAATGTAATCCGCCTAGTTTTTCTAATCTTACACCATGACATACCATCCATCAATGGGTGACAATACCTCCTTTATTGTTCTTCACCAAGGTTATACTCAGTATTTTTTCATCAAGTAGATGGAAACCATGTAAACTTCAAGTATCTTTCAACATAGCTTTCCATGGGCTGTTGATTTTCTTTTTCTTCTTCTTCCACTGAGTAATCTTGGCAGGCACATCCGGTGGAGCCAAAAGCAGCAAGCGTTCATGTACTTTTTGCTCTGAAAATCATTAATGCTTATACGTTTCCTCTCAACAACTCTATTCTTTGCTGCTATCTCTTTTTTGCTCCAAGATTCCTAGCCCTGCATCTTCAACGCACCTAATATTCTTATGCGTACCTTTGGATCTGTTTCACTCCTAATATTCATATATACGTGGTTAAACAGTAGCGCAACAACCACAGTTTCTGCTAACAGCAACGGTCAGCCATCTATTATCCCTTCTGTATTTTCCACTTTTTAACCTTTTTTCTTTTTCTTGAGCTTGTGTCTGATCCCGTGTCTCTTCCTGCTTATCCAGAACAAGGAACACATGGTGAACTAAGTTGATTTGTGCTTCAAAACATAACACAGCTTGGCTTTTTCTTCTTTGGTATCATTAACAACCATATTCACTTAGTCATATGGTGATTGCTCAGATTTGCCACATGAAAAAAGCGCTTAAACCTCAGTGATTCTCTGAATGCCCCCATATTATGACTTCTATACGTGTCAGCATTACAAGCCAAATTATTTATTACCAGTCCAACTTCGTGTTGTTGTTCTTGAAACTACTGGAGTTGATACAAATTATCTTCCTCGACATGTCTTGGTATGATACGCATTGTTATATCCCTGCTCATACTTTCCTTCTCTATTCCTTAGGGTGATTTCCAAGATAGTCGAGCTGGAGTCTGAACTCGAATGGGCAAACAACTTGTCTCAGAAACCCTCCCTTAATGGTTGCCTTTGGCTTTTTGCTTCCTCCACTTTCAGAGCTCTTCCTAACTGGTATAGCAAAAGACAGTAACTTATCATAGACCAGTGGGTGGGCATAACCATTGTGTGTAGTACAGGCTTGCTTATACTTCAACCCTGTTCTCTTCCTCTTGTTCATCCAGATTGTTTTCAGACCTTTGCATAGACTCCCTCACGTTTTGATATTTCTTCTGAGATTGAAGAAACTAAGGGTTGAGCTTTCCATATTTCAAATTTGTACAGTACTTGGATCTTTCAGATTTAGTAAACTTGCACTTGTTTTTCTTTCTCATATTCCTTTTCCCTTCCGGAACTACTCCAATAAAGAATTGCCATAGTAGACTGATCTTGAATTCACTCTAACAAGTGAACTTTCCCAAACAACCTAGGGCCAAGCTTCATCTTCTATGAGAAAGGTTCCAGCAACAATCAATTTTGACGCTCTGTAAAACCCTGATTAGAGGAATCCACTCTTAGACCATGTCCATCAATGTTGCTAATGGAGTGCTTAGAGGGTGCTTAGCTTTAATTTTAATTCAAAAACAAAATAAAGTGGTCCATTTGTGAAGAATCGATCCCAATATTGGTATCAGAAGCACTCCACAAGCTCCGCTGCGTGGAGCTTTCTGATTGGCCGAAATTAAATATAAAAGGTGATTTTTTTTTTTTGCCCATTTCTGTTTTGTTCTTCATTTCTCTCTCTTATTTTCTCTGTCTCTTTCTCCCTCGACGAAATTAGAAAACATTTGGGCGATTTAACCAAAAATCCTTGATTTCAATCTTCTTTTGTTGAATCAATTGATGTTTGAACTTAAAAATCGAAAGATCTTGTTCTGGGATCCCAATTTTTCTTTCGATCGAGTGTTTTTCCAACCTAATCGAGACTGATCAAAATTGGGGTTTCATCGAGATTGGCTTCCGATCTCGATGTCGGAGGGTTCGTGAGGCTGGAACAAATATTCGGAGTCGGTGACGATGCCTACGTCTTTCATGACGGGTTCGATTGTAGGGAAGAGATTTTACAAGAAAGTGACGACGAGAGAAGCTGATGATGGAAATGGATGGACGGTGATGCTTGATTACAGAACCCTCAAAACGCCTTCCAAAAGACCTCTCAAGCTTCCTTCTTTGGCTCTCACTAAGGCCATTGCTGTTGAATGGAACTAGTCTTCCCCTGCATATGGACTTTGCTTGCATATAAACTTGTATCTTACATATGCAGGTCAAAAAATTTACCTTCAGACAATGGGTTTTGGTGGAAGTGAACTTGGTTTATGAGTTTATGAGATGTGAACTTGTTGT
>OVAF01001623.1:0-20474 GCA_900406245.1 Odontarrhena argentea | reverse complement strand
GCGGACTGATAATCCGCGGATTAATCCGCATATAAATATAATGTGCATGCGTATATGTTCACGTATTCGTCACGTTTGATTTTTAGAGTCGTTAACAAATAACAAGAGAAGACTCAATTAATTGAGAAAAAGAAAAGCAAGAATAAAGAACATATGGTTAAATGTATACATAATATGTTGTATAATGTATGCTGTGGTCATATGTAATTTGGCGTAACACATTATGGTTACAATAAGTAAGACTTTTTCAATTCAGTATATCCTATTCATTTAACTATTGTTTAGTAGTTTGAGCCAAATAGAATTATTGGTTCTATAAATCATCGAGAAATGGGAACATCTTGTGCCTTAATATCATTTACTTAAAATAATATATGTATAATCTAGAGTTGTATCATATAGTAATACATTCTTGGTAATGAGATTTTATACAATAATACATAGGATACCTTTTCATTTCCAAGATCTCAATGGACCTACATCTCGAAAATAATAATACTATAATCAATCATAAAAAAGCTCAAAAAATATACAGCTTGTTTTCAGATATACCCGCAACAGAAAAATAGTTATTTCTTTTATAAAATAATGTAATATTTGTTTCCCAAAAAGGAATGTACAAACACAAATTCATAACTCTTGGATATTTGATGTCCCAAAACTTCGATGACTTTGCATGTTCCATGTCCGGGGATGAATTATTATTTTAATTATTAGTTTTCAGACAAAAAAACAAAAATATATTTAATTATTAGTTCAAGACTTATTGACGTGTAGATGGACCGGCCACCATATCCACACACGTCTATGTGCATGGTTTTAAATAAATTGAATGGTCGATGTATAAACTTTCAGTGTAATGGACTTTTGTTTGTCATTATGGTATTGGTAGTAGTAATATATAGAGTTACTGAAGAAATTTGCTTTCCTTAAAGAGCAATGCGGTATTATTAAGTAACAGAATTCTAGATTATATTAAGGGAAAGAATTAATGACTACTGCTAAATTTTTTTTATATGCTTGATTTGTGAGAATAAAATTTCATATTTTGCTGATAATGGTAATTACTTAGAAGCAATATTCTTGTTTAGAGTAGTTTGTATAATGAATATTCTATATCAAATATATAAACAATATAATATACGAAGAATATGAGTCATAAAATACAAACAACAAATAGTATTTAGAACAAGATATTAAGAAAACAACATTATCTTTCAGATTTCTTATATTAATGTATACTCAATATGATAACTAAGTTTTCCACATTTTTTTTTCTTTGATGTAAAGAATAAGGCCATTTATTGATTCGTTGAGAAAAAACTTAAGCTTAAGCAATATATTTTTGTGGTTAAAACATCATTTTCTCTGCTATGTTTCTAAGCAAATGTTAAAAATATTATCATCAAGAGATGGTATTATCCGGTACTAATGTCAAACTTGACCGTTGTAACTTTAGTATACCTGGGACCGAGGAGAAAATGACTATAATGCCCATTAAAAGTTCGAATACTAATTATGGGTAGTGGAGGATGCGTATGTCATTTCTGATTGCGTATCGGTTACTGTTCCCCAGCCCCAAAACAAACAGCTTTTGTGTTAATAAATAAGATCATGTTTTTCCAAATCTGTCGGTCTAATTTTAAATTTGTTTTTTTTTTTTCAATTTTTCAGATATATGTATAAAATTATAATAGAGTAAATTATTTTTAAATGATAAGTTTTTCATTTTTTTTTCAATAGCTAAAGCATTTTTGTAGTTTGTATGGTTCAACTCGACTATATTTTTTTTCTCGGGCTCCTAGTTCGCCCTAGAAGACTTTTCTCTCTGGCTCCTGCCCCGAGGCAGCCGTCGCCAAGGTAAGTCTCCTCCTCCGCTACTTCTTCGTGCCTCCTCCCCTGCTCCTTTCTCTGCTCCTCCGCTGCTCCTTTCGATGCTACTTCGCTGCCCGCTTCGACTCCGGTTCACCATGGCCACCCACCACCTTGCGCCCCTCCCCTACACCAAGAGCATCCATCCCCAATCATGCTCTGCAATCGTGACTTCCCTCCTCTTCCGTCGTAGGCTAGCGGGAACGGGATCTCCAAATCCACCTGAGCCACCCGTCCCCCCGGACCCTCCTCCGCACCCACGACCAGAAGCTCTCCCCACCGGAATTTCCCACTCCCGTCCACGTCTACGCTTCGCCTCACGCACCATCGCAAAAACCTGCTCAACCAAGCCTCTCCCCACTGTAAACCTTGTCACCGTCGTGCTTCCCGGCGTCCCGAACCCCCGACCTCCGGCAAGCTGTGCTTGCTACGGTAACTGGGATCTCGTTGTTCCGGACTTAGATGTGACTTGGAACTTGTGGATGTTGAGCATGGGTCTCATCAGATCGGAGTACAAGCCTGCAAGTCCCTTTGCACCGTAGGCTTCCTCCCTTACTGTTGCCGCCGTCGACAAGGTAACTCCGGCAGCCAGATCTCGGCAAAACCCTAGACAGGATTACTTGTTGTATTGGGCCCCTATTTTTGTGTTGGGCCTCTGCACAGACAAAAAACAGTGTAGCTTTGATTACACAGGTATCAGGCCCACCAACTTCAGTAAGCATCCTCAGCCCATTCATCAATATTATAAAAATCTTTTGGCAACTAAAACAGGGTTAAACGCTGATGAATCTACAACCGTCGACCTTCTCGGAATCAACCTCTTCTTTGTGAAGAACCTTTCTATAAGCTCAGCCATGAAGGCACTACGAGCTCACAACTTCGTTCATCCACTAATAGTCGGAGAACTTCCTCTTTCAAAAGAGCGTCGGTTATTATCTACGATTGTAACCACTTTATCCTACTTGTCATCTAGTTTGTTCTACTACCTTTGGATTGTAATCGCACCTTAAACTTTAATATAAAAATCGGTTTGACCAAAAAGTATGGTTCAACTCTCTCCTGTTTGCACAAAAAACTTAAATCTCATCATTATAAAAAGCCCTTATAAAAATTTAGCTTTTACTTTTTTTTGCTTTTTCTTCAACAATAACAATAAAATAAATACGAACTAAGAAACTAAAACTAGACTACAATCCAATATTTGGAAATATTTGAAATTTAATTTTTTATTATTTTAATTTTCCTGATCCGTTTTTATATAAATTCGTTAATTAACTAGGTTAGTGCCAGCATTGGATAATTAAAAATATTAAATTTTTTTTTAATATAAATGCATTATATTTTGAAATTGACAATCCGTTTTATATTAACAAGTGTTTATTCTAAATTATTACCTCTACAAAGAACATAAAATTATATGAATATCATATCATAACAATACACTGATGTAAATAAATTGGATTTTAAAATACATATGACATATGTAATTCATATGTAATTCGATTCTAAATTACGGCTCACACAAATATTCAAAACATATTTTTTTTTTTTTTGTATGCAACCTGGGGATTAATCCCCCATATTATTAAAAATTAAAAACCAAAGTTATACACGAACCATACGAGGATACGCTCATACGCAGATCCATTCGCATCATCTACTAAAATAGAATTAAGAGCATCCGGAATCAAAGTACATAAATGCAGACCTAAAGGAAGCATAAAAGCATAGTTAGCTAGCCCTTCGGCAAGACGGTTAGCCTCCCTATACACATGAGTAACTCGGACAAGCCAGTCCTTCTCGAGAAAGCCATAGCACAAATGTACTAGGAAAGACAAGGGATGTGAATCTTCAACCCTTGTATTAATAAAACGAACCACAACCTCTGAATCGACCTCCAACTCTAGCTGCGAAATTCCCTTCTCCCAAGCAATGTGAATACCATAATACACACCCTCATAACTCCCCTAGAGGTGCGGAACATTTGCCAATATTCAGAGCAAACCCGCCACACCAAGCTCCCGTATCATCCCGTAAGACCCCTCCTGCGGAAGCTACACCAGGATTACCACGAGATGCGCCATCAGTGTTCAGTTTGAACCACCCAACCTCCGGTGGTTTCCAGGAGATCAGACGTTCCCCCCGAACAACTTCAGCTCCCGTATGTCGTACCTTCATGTGCGCATTAAAGCCCTCTACAGCTTTGTCCCGTACATACTTAACACGATCCCTACACCGTCCATTGCCTCCAAAAACATTATCACAACGCCACTTTAAGCCCACCAAATAGCCGTAGCAAAGAGTGAAGCCCATGAGCATCCACTAACTTCCTTCGTGCTCCCCAAATTAAAGTACAACCATTCCAGCAATGTCATATCGAAGAAAGGAGCAAGCATAGCCGGTTCAACAAGCCTACGCCAAAAATATTCAAAACATATTTTTATATGAGAAATACTCTAAAATATCACACATTGAAGTTTTTTTTTCCCAAAACTACCACCTATTTTCGAAAGTTCCAAAAATATCACTAATTTTCAAAAGTTTCTAAAATACCACAAACACAAAAGTTAATTTTAAAGAGTTCAGAATTTAAATTTTTAGGTTTAGCTTAACTATTCCAAAATTAGGGTATAGTTTTAGGGGGTAGGTTTGAGTTTGGGGGGTTTAAGGTGTTTATCTTAGAATGTTAAAAAATAGTTTTAATGTTGTGGTATTTTTGGAAATTTTGAAAAATTAGTAGTACAGTATTTTTAGAACTTTTATTAGTGATTTTGAAATTTTTGAAAATTAATATTATTTTTGGAAACAATAATTAAGTGGTATTTTTGAGATTATATCTTATATATTATATATAAAATAACAATGTTTTTATCTTCAATACTAAATTATCTCCGTAGTGTAATGAGTATTTAAAAAACAATCTATTCTTCATTTTATATTATAATATTTTTTTCCTTTTTATGTAATCTTTATTTATGATATACATTTATCAGTTTTTTATAATTTATTTATATAGATATTGACACTTGTCACGGTCTAAATTAGCAAAGATAAATGACACGATCTTGTGAGTTATAATTATGTTATGTGTCAAGTTCACGTTATGTACATTAAAAAATAGAAATTTATGTAGATTTAATAAAATATGTAAAACGTTTTCTTTTCTTTTGCATTTTTAGAAAACATAATTTTCAAATTCTGATATCCGCTGGACATACGTTTCTGTATATGCAAATATTCTTTTTAAATTTATAATAGTTTTTCTATTTTTCTAAAATGATATATAACAAATAATACATGTCTAAATCTTGTTTTTGGTGATTTATAATTATACCACTTGTTCAAATTGAAATTTACTAGGATTTGGATTTTCATCTTCCATCTAGCTACTCATTACAGATACTTTTTAGTCATGATAGCACAATATCCAACACTAGTAATAAATAACTCCATTTAATCGTTTAATTATGTCCCAGAAAATATAAAAACGTATTAAAAAAGTCTTTCTACTAATTTATTATATATAAAAAAAACGTATCGTACTCTCTTTTTGATTAGTGTTAAATTGTTAATCAGTTTTATTTTATTATCTCTCTACTGACTACTGTCCTCTGTTTAGATCTACTTTGCTTTTTCTTTTTTTGTCCCCATTTATATAAAATCCACCGCTCAAGCTTAACGTTCCCGTCTCCTTCTTCACCTTCTCTTTCTCTCTGACTCCGAGTCGAACTCGCTCCGTTTCAACTGAGCCAACTCGCTCGGAGGATCATTTCCTCCTCTACATTGGACTGAAACAAGACTGTAGTAATGGCGAGTAAGTAACTCTGTTTTGTTTTTCCACCGGCGATCAAATAGTCGGAGACAAAGATGTTTAAAACAGGTCGATGGAGAAACGAGAAGAACCGGATAAAAGTCGTCTTCAGATTGAAGTTTCANAGAACCGGATAAAAGTCGTCTTCAGATTGAAGTTTCACCCCACTCAGGTAATCGAACCACCGATTTTTTTTTTTTTTTTGTATTACTATTCAGACCGAACAGCACTTTGTTACTATTCAGACCGAACTGCACTGTCACCGTTCGGACATGAACTTGAATTCTTAAATTTTTTGTTTTTTTTCCCCTGAATATAGGCTTCTCAGTATAATAGAGAGGGATTGATTCTTTCTCTTGTTCCGGGAGATGTTGGAAAACCGACGGCGAGATCAGAGAAGGCTTTGGTGAACGACGGTGTTTGCCGGTGGGAGATTCCGGTTTACGAGACTGTGAAGTTTCTTAAAGATGTGAAAACCGGGAAAGTTAATCAGAGAGTTTATCATCTCAGTGTCTCAACTACTACGGTAAGGGGAAAATAAGATTATAAATCTTAAGACATTGGGTTCATCAAGATCTGAGATTGGTTTTTGTGATTTGTAGGGATCTACGAGAGGTGGTTTGGTTGGAGAAACTTCAATTGATTTTGCTGATTATGTTGATGCAATCAAAGCTTGTAACGTTTGTCTTCCATTACAGAACTCAAATGCTAAAGCATTGTTGCATGTTAGACTTCTTCTCTCTTGTTTCTTTCTTTCATTAATGTCTTATTTTGTCATGAGAGACTTTAAAGTCTGTATGTTTCTTTAAAGCTCATAAGAACTCTGCTTTTTTTTGTTGTCTTTTTTCTTTTTATTAAAGTTTGAAACGTATTACTCTTATTAATGATCTCTGTGATGTTGACCTCAGAACTGTGTTTTTTGTTTTTCAGGTATCTATACAAAGACAATTAGAGTTTGATGATCCTCCAAGGTGCAAAATGATTGGACTTTAATTTTTGTTTGGTCTTTCTCTATTGGTTGTTTGCAAGATTTTTGTTTTGGATTGTTGATGGAAGTTTTTGCTATTCTATTTCTGAATTTCTTGCAGAGAGGTGGAGGAATTTGAGAATCCCGGGAAAATGTCACGTGGTCATGATTTGAGGTCACATTTAAGCATCGATGATGCGGATGAAAATCGTAAAAGTGATACTCATGAGGTACTTCGATTCTCTGATTAGAAGAGATTTCTTTTGTTTAGTGTATATGCAGGAGTCTTGGATTTTCTCAGACTTCTAGAATGTCTAATTTTTTACAGGAAGGGCCCTTTGGGAAAGCTGCTCGGTTTGCTGAACTGAGACGTAGAGCATCGATTGAATCTGATAGTACAATGTCAAGCTCTGGAAGTGTCTCTGAGCCAAATACTCCTGAAGAAGTTGCCAAGCCTTTGATCCGCCCCACTAAGCATCTTCATTCAGCTAAAAATTTGTTTGAAGAGCCTCGTATATCAGAATCCGAGTGGTCTGGAAGTTCTGATCATGGTGTCAGCACTGATGACTCGACCAATAGTTCGAATGATACAACTGCCCGGAGAAATTCTTCGGATGAGGACGAAGTAGAGAAGCTTAAAAACGAGCTTGCTGGTTTGACGAGGCAAGCTGATCTTTCGGAGTTAGAGTTGCAGAGCCTGCGGAAACAAATTGTTAAAGAGACCAAAAGGAGTCAAGATCTCCTCAGGGAAGTGAATAGCTTGAAGCAGGAGAGAGATTCTTTGAAGGAAGATCGCGAGAGAGATAAAGTCGCTGACAAGCAGAAAGGAGAGGCCAAAATGAGGAACAGGATGCAGTTTGAAGGAAGGGATCCATGGGTTCTTTTGGAGGAAACAAGAGAGGAACTTGATTATGAGAAGGATCGGAATTTCAATCTCCGGTTACAGCTCCAGAAGACGCAGGAATCAAACTCCGAGTTGATTCTTGCTGTGCAAGATCTTGAAGCAATGCTGGAGGAAAGGAGTAAAGAAGGAGCTGATCTTCCTCCTAGACCAAGAACTTCTGATAACGTCAAAGAATCAAGGAAAAGGTCATGCAGAAGTGAGACAGATGAAGATGAGGATCAAAAGGCACTTGAGGACCTCGTGAAGGGACACACGGATGCAAAAGATACACACGTATTGGAGCAGAAGATCACAGATCTGTATAATGAGATTGAAATCTATAAAAGAGATAAAGATGAGCTTGAGATACAGATGGAACAGCTTGCACTGGACTATGAGATACTGAAGCAGGAGAATCATGATGTCTCTTACAAGCTAGAGCAGAGCCAACTGCAAGAACAGTTGAAGATGCAATACGAATGTTCGTCTTCGCTTGTCAATGTGACCGAGCTTGAAAACCAAGTGGAGAGTCTAGAAGCTGAGCTCAAGAAACAATCTGAAGAGTTTTCCGAGTCTTTGTGCCGGATTAAAGAACTTGAAACACAAACGGAGATCTTGGAAGAAGAGCTGGAGAAACAGGCTCAGGTATTTGAGGCAGACATCGATGCTGTCACACGAGGTAAAGTGGAGCAAGAACAAAGAGCTATCCAAGCCGAAGAAGCATTGAGGAAGACGAGGTGGAAAAATGCTAGTGTAGCCGGGAAACTCCAGGATGAATTCAAGAGACTCTCTGATCAGATGGAATCAATGTTTACATCAAATGAGAAAATGGCTACGAAAGCAATGACGGAAGCTAACAAATTACGAATGCAGAAACGTCAGTTAGAAGAAATGCTCAAGAATGCTAACGATGAGCTCCGAGCAAACCAATTGGAGTATGAGGCAAAGCTCAATGAACTTTCTGAAAAGCTGAGTTCAAAAACAAGTCAAATGGAGAGATTGATAGAGAATCTTGATGAGAAATCCATTGATATAGAGAATCAGAAGAGGCATGAAGAAGATGTTACTGCAAAGTTAAACCAAGAGATCACAGTTCTAAAGGAAGAAATTGAGAACTTGAAAAAGAGCAAAGATAGCCTCACCTTACAGGAACAGAACCTAAGAGCTGAGTTGGAAGAGACGAGAAAATCAGTTATGGAAGCCGAGGCTTCAGTACAGAAAGAGAACACAACGAGAAACGAATTGGAGAGCACGATTGCATCGCTGAGGAAACAATCAGAGTCTCTAGCTGAGGAGTTGCAAAAGATGAAGCATATCAAGGATGAAAAAGAAGTGGCAATAACACACTTGCAAACAGAATTAGAATCCGTAAGAGCCAAGTGGGATGATCTAAAGAATTCTTTATCAGAGAATGAATCCGAGATGGATAAGCACAAGAAGCAAGCAACACAAGTAAAAGGTGAGTTGAAGAAGAAAGAAGAAGCAATGGCTATACTTGAGAAGAAGCTGAGAGAAAGCAGAACTGCATTCAACACCTTAACTAAAACCGCTCAAAGAAACAACAACAACAACAACAACAGCAAAGGAAGTCCTGGACCTAAAGAAGTTGCGGTTATGAAAGATAGAATAAAACTTCTCGAGGTATATATTCGTCTAAAAACATTCGGTATTCGTTTATCAGAATAATATGATCTCATCAACTTTTTGTTCTTGCGATCCAGGGGCAAATAAAGCTGAAGGAAACTGCTCTTGAAGCTTCGTCGAATATGTTCATCGAAAAGGAAAAGAATCTGAAGAACAGAATCGAGGAATTGGAAACGAAGCTCGATCACAGTAGCCAAGAGGTTAACATAGATACAGAAGTCTACAACTCAAAAACTTTAAAGACATTAGAAACTTAACACATTCATTTGTTTTTTTTTTCCTCCTGTGAAACAGATTAGTGACAATGAGCCTCTAAATGGTCAAGAAAACGAAGAAATGCGAGCTCTGGTAGCGGAAATATCTTCTTTGCGAGAATGTAACGCAGCAATGGAGATGGATCTTAAGGAGATTCAAGGGAGATATTCAGAGATAAGTTTAAGATTTGCAGAAGTGGAAGGTGAGAGACAACAGCTTGTGATGACAGTACGTAACCTTAAAAATGCCAAGCGGAGCTAAACCGGTATATAATCAGAAACCGGTTATAAGAAAAAGAAGGATATGTTGAAAATTATGCACACATTGCCCTCCTGTTTTACTTTTATATATAAGTTTTTTGAATTTACATCTGTGTATTTCATCTTTTTGTAATTTCCTGTTTCTATTGATAACTTGATATGTAATTACTTTGTTTTTTCTAAGTAATTTGCATAAGTTTAAATCTTATGGTAACCGATTTGATTGTTTTGTTTGTTGGAGTGATCAATTCCCGAGTAGTATAATTAGTTCGCAACCTGGTTAGTCGGGTTCGAAATAAACCGGACTCCGGATTTCATATCCAAAGTCGCATTATCGTCATTTTTAGGGGTGGGCATAAGTAATCGGAATCGAAGAATCAAACCATACCGAACTGAACCGAATCAAATCAACCCGAACCGAAAATTTGGTTGTAGTCACGGTTCGGTTCTAAGGTAGAGAACTGATGGTTTCTTATTTTGAGAGCAATGGATATCGGAACAGAACCGAATTTTCATATTAATTTATATATATATAGGAAATTACAGATCAAATTATGCACACATTGTTTTACTGTAAATCTGGAGGGGAAATTTATAATACTTTTGGTGTACCAATCCAATTGAACGGTTTTTGTACAATCCAATTGTATTGGTTCCTGAGCCAATCCAATTGAATTGTTCAATGTACCAATCCATTCAAACCGGTCATCGTATTCTGATGATTCTAAAGAGTTTCCACAGAGGTGTAGTTTTACTATGGGTAAGATCTCTGCAGGTTCTTTTCAAAAAAAGAACCAAAAAAAATCTCTACAAATGCACAGAATCCTAATTATAGTATAAAGGCAGGCCCGGCCCAAGTATTTTCTAACTTTTAGAGCCACATCACATCAAATTCTAGCTTTGTCAAANCTTTTTCAAATGGTTTTTTTTTTTTTTTTTTTTTTTTTGTGGGGTTAAAGAGGGGTGCAACACGAGGACTTTCCAGAAAGTCACCCATTCTAGTACTACTCTCGTCCAAACACGTTTAACTGCGGAGTTCTGATGGGATCCGGTGCATTAGTGTTGGTATGATCGCACCCGTCAAATTGTTATATATCACTTTCCTAAGTCACTTAATCGGATTACAAGGATTTGATGGTTAGGAAGAATTGTCTCCCTGACGTTGTGACATTTATAAACAATAATCAAGGCTCACGAAAAAATATATTTACATCTCCTCACAACACAAACAAGGTTGAAAAAAATTTACTATCTTGTGTATAATTTTATTTTCTATGAAAATCAAACAAAAAAATTTAGACTATTCCTTTAATTAATCCATATACTGTGACAAGTGTTACAACGAGTGAATGATCCACACGTGGTTTCACCTCCAAAGTTAACACATCTTCTCCCAGTGTAATCCCATTTGATGATTGCTTTGGCTTTACCTATAACAACCAAAAATACATATTCAAATTTATACTCTCTCACTTTCAAGTCTGAAATTTTTCTTTAAGAAATTTTTACCTGTGCAATGATATCTCCTTGAATATCTATGATCTGAAAGGCAAATTTAGGGTCAAATCTTAAAATCCAAAAGACTTCATTGGTCTCGTCTCTAATTTCCCAATCTTCATCTCTAATTGAAGACCTTTTGAGTCTTACAAAAGGTTTCACTTCCTCAGTGCTTGAAGTCCCACATTCTCTATACACACACCAACTCCCAAAGAGCCATAATTTCTGCAATAATATTTTTTTTATTAAAAATAAATTTAGAGCATTATATTTCTGCTTTGAGTTCGAATTTCGTAACATGTAAATCCTCATTAGAATAAAAAAAGCAAACTCATTTCCACGGTGGAAAAAAAAATTACTTTGAAATTTTTTGAAAGGTAGTTTTATTTTGAGCTAAAGAAACTTCAAATAACTATTTTTCTTTAAATAAAAATTTTAAAAAATTTATAAAATCTTCAAATAACTAGAGAAACATTCTTTCTTCTNAAAAAAATTTTTTTTTTTTTTTTTTTTTTTTTTTTTTTTTTTTTTTCCTTTTTGCAGTAGAACTAATCAAAACTTAAACAGGAATAAACCAGTGAAGAAGGAAGAAGAACAGAACATGTAAAATCCTCATTAGTATAAAATATTCATTTCCACGGTGGGAGAAAATTACATTTGAAATTTTCTAAAGGTATTTCTATTCTGAGTAGGCAACTTCAAATAACTATTTTATTTAAATAATTTCTTAAAAGTTACAAAATATTTATAAAAAAAAGAGAAACATTCTTTTTTTTTTCTTGTCAAGAAAAAAAAAACATTTTTTTGTCCTCTTTGCAGTAGAACTAATTCATTAGTTCCAAACTTAAACCGGAATAAACCAGTAAAGAAGAAAGAAGAACTGAATCGAATTTCAAGATTGGTTTAAAAATTACCTTTTTGCGTATGGTGAAAAGAATGTTGCCATAGAGATCCATGATTTGGACTTCTCTGCTTGATTTGTCATAGTTTTCAACCCGGTACGTAATCTCACCGTTGGAATTGTAGACCGTTAAACCATTGGTTTGGTAAACCAAAGATTTCATCCAAACCGTGAAAGTCTCTCTCTCCGTACTCATGTACGGTGAAGAGATGGCTGCTTGAGGAAAAACCCTAGCCATGGCTGAAATTAAAGAGAGACAGAAGAGAAGAGAGATTGTGTATTTTTTTGTTCAATAATATTAATGAAATTGATGTTTCAAGTTGAACAAGTCTTTATACACCTCAATGATTTATATTATATACCTTATTTATAAGCCTCCTTCTCCTTATCGCTCTATTTAAATAATTAAGAGGATCACTTTGAATTTTTCTATTCTTCTATTCATGTACCCTGACTAGCTAAGTATTTAATGTTTGAATTAATTATTATATGACTTTTGTTTTAAAATAGTGTTGAATTTTTTTTTTATAGAAATTTTCATTGAATAGTTTTCTTATTCAAAATGTTTGTTTGATTAGAAAGAGGGAATATTAATATATTTTACTATGTTTATATATTCGTTACTTTGTATTTCACATTCATGTATGATATAGTATTGGAATGTACAGTATATATATATATAAATAATTCACTTATTACCTGACGAAACTAACTTAAAATTGAAAAGGCACTAAGTTTTGCTTTTGAAAAGCATAGCACTAACTTTAGATGTTATTTGAAATTAAGAGATTAGTAGGTGTAAATACTCTTAGAGCCGACAAATGTCATAGAAAATAAAAAAAATTACTTTGATTATTACAAAAAAGTCCCTTTTAATTGTTGTCAACTAACAACATCATCAATCTATTTCTCAAATATTAATATTAATTTCATAACATCCCACCGTACGTTTAGCTCTCTCTTTTTCAGGTCTGCTGTGTTTAAGCTATCACAAATGTAGAATAAATAAAATTTAGTTACATCGTGATGTCATACACAAAAAGTATATAGACATTAAATAAGTTAAAGATAAATATTTTAAAAATACAACGAACACCGCATTTCACATATTATTATATGTTGATAGTGGACTTATCTTCTTCCGGAGGTCCTTATTTTGTACTCGTATTTATTCTTTAATCTAGTATTTGAATTTCTGAAGGTGAGAAAACATTATATTTATGGTATGACTAAAAATAAGTTGGCCTGGTACATGTACAAAACAAGGACGAAACAAGTTTATGTAAAATCTGTTACAAAAATGTTATTGCAAATCAATAATATTATTCTAAGTAACTTAAAATAGTTTCAGAGTATCAAGTCCGCCTTCGTCACGGACCGAAAGTACAATATATCTAAAAGATATAAATTTTTTTATTTTTTTAGAATATATCGGTTTTGAGGTGTTTATATAAAAGACTTAGGTTATATAAGATTATTATTCACAAGATTAACAAAGAAATCAAAAATTAAATGTATTCACCATTTTGCGTTTTCTTAAATTTTTTTTCCTCTTAATTCACAATAAACAAAAAATTTATGATCGGAATATTTCCTCTATTTATTTACCATACAACTGAATATCGTTATAATATATGTATATATATATATATATATATTATATAGACATTTTCGTTAGGAAACTAAAAACAAAATAAAAATATCTTTTTCAAACAGAACTGGAATTTAAAGATCATGACTTTTAACAGGTCACTAGCCACTTGATCTAAGAGAGTTTTCCATACTATAAATTTCCTCCTATCTAACACGACAGTTAATAGAAATTGTCTCTTGGTTTTACATTATCACAAAGAAAATATTATAAACAGAAGTGAAGAGATTGTATGATCTTTGCCCTTTGTTTGTTGCAGTTGAAATTACGACCGCACACGTGATGAGTTAATGAACTTTAGCCAAAACCTTCCACTTACTTGGAGTCTTCGAAGCTAGACAAAACACTAACTCTCTACTATCTCTTAAACTTAATAGATAAACTCGAGATCATGGCGATCTATGCCTAAAAGGTTAAGGGCACGTGGCTTTTTAAGTGCTCTCATACTTTTTTGTACTAATTATAATTAATATTAATTTCCTTTAAATGAATACGATCTAGGAATGGTTACAAACGATATAAACAAGAAAAAAAAAGAAGTTAAACTTGTTAATCAAGATTATGAGACGAGTATGACTATGATAGCACCCAAAGATAAACACAAGTTTGTTTTGTTTTATGTTTATCATTGGAATCGAATCACCCCATAAACATAATTCCTAATTAATCACTCTTCTTTCGTTAGAATGACTCACGAAGTCAGTACGTATTCATTTTAATTATCTGGCTTATCTTTGGAATTTGTTTTTCTTAAGACATTAAAGAATGTTTATCTTTTGTAATTAGTGGGTCACACGTTTCATTTCAGGCCACAAACTTATAACCCTTTATAAAAGTTTTTATTGGACCACAAAAATTCTCGATCTATTACTTAGTACGTACGTGAATAAATTATTTATTTAATTATCACACACGGTTAAAGTGAAGATAACGCACTTATATGATTCTATAACATTATACATTTTATTATCATTCTTCGGAAGGAAATAAATAGGATCATGCGCGACCATATAATTTATTAGAGACTAAATTTATTAGAAAAAGGACCCCCCACATTTATACACTTATTCAATTTGGGACCCTGATGTTTGACATCATTACAAAATGAAACATATTAAAACCTTATAATAAAACTGAGATCCTAAGTTTGGGCATGTTTGTCTCTTCCGACTCCATCATTCATAAATAATGATGTAAATAGTTCTATCAACTTTCTTCTTAAAAGTATATTTGCACTAACGATTAGAAAAAAATTATAATGTTTGTTGGGGAGTATGACAAATGTATTCAATTGATTCATCGTACTAATTTTTCAGTTAAAAATGAATATCATCTGTTCATTTGGCTATTTTATGTGTTCTTCCCCTGAATTTCGGCTTTCTGAATTAGAAAAAATTACTACAAAAGTTGTATTGCATCGTTGTAAATCGGTTTCTATTGGTCATGTTTGTTTTCAGATTCAAACATAACATCTAGATGTAAATGCACCGTATCTTCTCATATCTTCACATATTTAGTTCCAGTCAAATATATGATCTATAGAGAAAGCGAAGCATCGGTTTCCATTCTGTACAAATACTTCGAAGAATTTATACTCTAATTTTGGAATGGTTAATCCAAACCTAAAAATTTAAAGTCCTATTTCTTTATAATNTGGTCCGACAAAAAAAAAAAAAAAAAAAAAAAATTATGTGGTATTTTTGGAAGTTTTGAAAATTAGTGAAATTTTGTAAAATATGAAAATTTGTAGTATTTTTTGAAACAAAACTTCAATATCTGGTACATAAGGGAATTTCTCTATTATTTCTCTTACTATATCTCTTCTTTCTATTTGAATTATCTTCATCATTCATTTTTATTACGGTTGAAGCTCTGAATCTTTTCAATCTGAGGTGCGACAAGATTGATCAATATTTATGATCATTTATAAGATGTTGAAGCTATCCGATCATTTACAAAATTATATAATTTATAAAACAAAATCAATTTTTATTAACCTTATGTAACTTTTCGCATAAATTAATCAAAATTACGAGCGGTATATATAATACTCGCAAACCTAATGACATATGACAATTGGATCGTTATTTCGACCAACTTAGTGGAGAAATTATGAGTATAACTTAATTTAAAGATATATCGGTTAGTTTGAGTAAATTATAAATTTTTACTTTGATTTTTTTTTTATTAATTCGTTTAGTCCATGTATTTTTTGTATATTTGTTTTATTTAATTTAATGATATATTTTTTTTTATCTAAACTATATTAAATATATGTAAGTGGAAGTCCCTTTGGTCCAGTGGTTGATCAAATGTTCATTAATGCTTAATTGCTTATACACACCAGGAGGTCTAGGGTTCGAACCCACAGCTTCTATCATCATCAAGTTACATGCACCAATGACATTTCTCTAAACAGAGATTGAGATTTAAGCGCACAAATCAAACGTATGATATTAAAACAAGAAAATATGGTAAACAGCTACAAGACTTTTAAGTCATAGCAATGTGAGCCTGGACCATATCGAAGCGGGCATGTCACAACTGATCACACAACTACATTGCTTCAGATCATTTGATCAGGTACTCCCTCATAGGAACTCAGAGCATTGATAACTGATTCATATACTTCTATTCCTTTCATGAACACAGTATCTTTAAGGAACTGATCATGAGGCCAAGAGTAAGAGTAGGTGTTTGTATCAGTAAAAATATGGTGAAATCATTTCACTGAAATGTATAATTCAAAAAATGTGAATAGATAATTGAATAATGGAAATACCTCGTTATGGTCATGCACTAAGATAGGAGTATTGGTCATCGGAGAGAAACCCAAAACTGGAATTCCCAAAGCACGAATATAGCGTGCATCAGTAGTTGAAACTATAATCTCGGGCTTTGCGAGTTTTCCTCCGGTTGCTTCAACAGCTTGCTTGAAGATAGACCACCAAGGACTAGAATCATTTGTTGGAGTCATTATAGGTCTTCCGAATTCGTCCTTCAACTTTCCGTACTCTGTTATCTGGTGGAAAAGGAGCAATAGATTAGCTTTGTTCGTTTGCAATTTGATCACATAGCAGAAGATATTTGCCAAAAGCCAAAAATATACTACACTATATATATAGAGCAGATTCAGTCATCATACAAGCCCACATAATTTTCCAAACTTCTGGAAATTCGGAAACCATATGTTTGTAATCCAACTACATATAAATTTCTTCAAGGTTATAGGCGTTGTGTCGTATACTCATTCTAACGAAGCTAATATATTACTAATGATCAAACCAAAAGTTAAAGAATGTCACGGCCCGTTATCACTTTTCTTCAAAAATCCTTAGTATGTTAGGGTGTAGCCAACCAGAAAAACTCTAAATCTATCTTTTTTGTCATTCGTATTTAAAGTCACGAGTTTGGAGGGATTAGGGCAAGAAATTTGACGGCAAAACTTTACCAAAAACTGTGTGACCGGCTCTAATGACAAGCTTCATATTCGCCGTAGTTTCTAGAATATCCGGCGTGGTTTTTTTTTTTTTTTTCCTTAATAAGGCTCTTTGAGACTAAGACTTGAATTATAGAAAACTGTGACTTTTTGCGAATTTTGAGAGAGATTGCGGATAACATATTTCTTTAAATCGTGATTCGAAAGATGTTCGATCAGAATTGGTCTCATAAGATACCTCCTCAAATGGTGGCTATAACAGTTTTGTTAAGAGTTTTTGTTAGAGTTTTATATGTGAATGACAAAAAATAGGTTTAGGATTTTTTGGCTTGAGCATCACGCTAATAGACCTAAGTTTTAGGCAAAAAGTGATAACGGGCCGCGAAAAGGATACTTGACCTGTATCTAAGTATCTATAGTCAGGGTCGGTTCAACCATATATGGTGACCGAAGCGAAACCAAAACGTGTGTTCTTTTATGTTAATTTCAACTCATAGATAATAGCAAGTAGTCTATATATATGAAGAATGTATCAACTACACAAAGTTTTTTCGAAATAGAATTCTGACTTTGATTAGAGATTTCTTTGAAAAACCTAAAAGAATTATGATCTAGCATATAAATTTAATTCCTATAAAAAACAATTGACTTGGGGCCCTAAGCGGTTGCTTACCATGTCTACCCTCAAGTCCGGCCCTGTCTATAGTCAACACATTATCAATAACTTCCCTGACAATGGCAATATATTGTGTCAAGACTCTTTCACTAATCTCCACTAAAGTAATTCATTTTAAGGACGGATATAAAAGATTGTTCACAGAACCCCAGGCTCAGGATACTGTGAACCTACACTGCTATAACAGCTGAGATTCAATATATAGCCTCAAAATATTCGACACTTTTTTTCCACCCTACATAACTAGTGAAGAGCCAAGACCAACCACACTCATACATCTCTATCATAGCGATTGATTGCAACAGCTAGCTAATGAACATTATATAACCACTTATACATACAGAGAAACATACCGTGTATGTCATGTTCCTAATAGCGGGAGCCCATTCCTCAGCAATCCTTTTCTTCATAAGATCCGGATCCGTCATTGGAGGCAACCTCATATCATACCCAGCTTCCGCCTCTAAAGGCTGCATATTCATCACAAATCCCTAAAAATGAAAAAAAAAAAAAAAAACTCTTCAAAAGATTTGTGACATCTTAAAATGTAGATAAGTATTCACGGTCGCTAGTCCAATTCCACTTGGTAAAGATGATTTACGACTTAAATGTGATATTATCAACGGCTGGCTCTAAGTATGACCCGGGATTTTTATGAATTAAAAAGAAAACAGAACAAAAAAAAGCTTACATTGGCGGAGGGAGTTCCTGCTTTGAGGTAAACTGGATTAATAGAGATAACCTCCGCATAAGCAGCTTTCCCAGCCTTGACGAAATCGAACTGCGTCTCCCTGAACTTAGAGATCAACTCGACACTCTTCATCAAATTCTCCATTGCTCCATTATCGTAAAGCTTAGCTCCATGCCCTGGGACCCCACCAGCTCGAATGACCAAATGCCATGGAGTCCGATCACCATAAAACACCCTAAACTCATCTCCCGGACTCGCTTGCCCTTCATCCATAACAAATCCAACATTCATCTCTTTAAACTCCATTGACACCGCAAACTTCTCCATCCCACCAAATCCTCCAATCTCCTCTTCAGGGACATACGAAACGTGTACAGTACGTAAAGGAGAAAACCCTCTGGATATCAAGTTCCTGATGGCTTCTAGATACTGAACACCAACACACTTATCGTCTTGCGCGCCGCGAGCATAGATACGCCCGTCGGTTGTACGGTGAGCTGAGATCGGTGGATGAATCCACTTCTCTGCTTCGGCGGGAACGGAATCGAGGTGAGAGTTGAAGAGTATCGAAGGAAGTTTAGGTTTGGAGCCTAGCCATGTGACGATAAGTACTGGCTTACCAGTGACGAACTCGATGGTTCGAGTGGTAATACCAAGTGATTGAGCTTGGTTAATGAGAAAAGTGATTGGTGCGGTGTAGTTTGGGTTTGGATGAGCAGTTTCGAATCTTAAGTATTGTTGGAATCGTGTGATTGGTGTATCTTCTTCTTCTTCTTGAGAGTATGATTGGAGTGAGAAGATAACGGAGCAGAGGAAGAGAGTGATCCAGAGACAACGAAGAGTCGCCATGGATTTGTGGTTGTAGTAGGTAGGTGAATCACTGATCCGAAAGTGAAGAAGAAGAAGACCATAGCTACGTCAAGATATTGAGTCAAAAATTTATGTTATTGTATTCGAACTTCAAATTGTATGTTATTTTATTCTGACTTCAAATTTTAGAACGTTGACCAACGTACCCAATGTTAATTTTGTCAACAATCTATGAGAATATAAAACTGCATGTTGTTCACGTCATGCCAAATCTATTCACAAATAACAAAACAGCAAAGATATGCAAAAGGCTTTCAAGCCCAACACTATCGTTGTACCCCTAGAGTGCGGTCCGGACTCAATGAAGAAGATTAAATCTGACTGGTTTTTGGGTCATCACGTCTCAGTGGATTGTCATCAGGTGCAGAATCAAGTTCATACAAATGGAAGAAACAAATGGAAGCCTCATGCATCTTCGTGGGTCAAATGCAATATAAGAGTTTACTGGTCCAAGAAACATTTACTTTGTGGTGGTTCATGGGTTATTACCATCATCACTAGAGACTCCTTTAAATTTTTTTATTATTAAACTAATCATCTACTACTAATAAAAGTTGAAGGCATAGGCTTCTTAAGGCGTCCACGTGGGATCTTGAACGACTAATAGTATCGTGCCGTGTAAGCGTTCGGAGAAAACGGAAAATTTACAAGTTATTGAAAAGGATAATTTCGAGCAAAAAAAAAAATGTCTATAGCAAAACAAAAAATAGCACACTTTGAAAATTGAGGAAAACATAAAAAAAAAAAAAAATCACAAATATATATATATATATATAAAAACGAATGCTAAAAAAACATTAAAAATATTTGTGTTTTTTTTGGTAAAAATGGAAAGTTAAAAAAATACAAGAAATGACAAATTATGAAAAAAAAGATAATTTCAAGGTACAAAAAGAAATAAAAAGGATATTTTCAATAAATTAGGGAAAACACAAAAAATTAAAAATAAAAATAACCACAAACATATATAAAAACGAATTTAAAAAAAAATAAACAATAAATATATATATATATATATATATATAAAAGGAAATTCAGAAGTTGAAAAAAAAAAAAA